>JAOVVI020014983.1:0-11335 GCA_028571085.2 Nepenthes alata | reverse complement strand
TGGCGGTGCTGGGAGAGACACTTGGAGTGCGGGGGGCGACAATGGAGGTGCTGGGTGCGACACTCGGGGTGCTGGGCGCGACAGTGAAGGTGCTGGGAGCGACACTCGGGGTGCTGGGCACGACACTGGAGGTGCTTGGAGCGACACTCGGAGTGCTGGTTTCGACACTGAAGGGGCAGGGAGCGACACTCGCGGTGCTGGGCAAGACACTGGAGGTGCTGGGAGCGACACTGGCGGTGCTGTGCGGGAACTTGGAGGTGCTGGGAGTGACACTCATGGTGCTGGGCGCGAAATTGGATGTGCTGGGAGCGACACATGCGGTGCTGGGCGGGACACAGGAGGTGCTGGGAGCGACACTTGCGGTGCTGGGCGTGACACTAGAGCAGTTGGGAGCGACACTTGCGATGCTTGGCGCAATAATGGAAGTTCTTTGCGTGACACTCGCGGTGCTGGGCGCGACACTGGAGGTGCTCGGTGTGACAAAGGCATTGGTGGGCTCGACACTGGAGGTGCTGGGTGCGACACTCGAGGTGCTGGGCACGACATTGGAGTTGCTAGGAGCGACACTCAGGGTGCTGGGCAGGACACTAAAGGTGCTAGGAGTGACACTCAGGGTGCTGGGCGCGACACTGCAAGTGCTAAGAGCGACACTAGCGGTGCTGGGCGGGACACTGGAAGTGCTAGGAGCGACACTGGCGGTGCTGGGCCCGACACTGGAGGTGCTAGGAGCGAAACACATGCTACTGGGCAGGACACTGGAGGTACTGGGAGTGACACTCACGATGCTGGATGCGACACTGGATGTGCTGGGAGTGACACTTGCAGTGCTGGGCACGACACAGGAGGTGCTCGGAGCGACACTCGCGGTGCTGGGCATGACACTGGAGGTGCTAGGAGCGACATTCGCGGTGCTGGGCGCGACAATGGAGGTGCTGGGAGAGAAACTCGCGGGGCTGGGCGTGACACTTGCATTGGTGGGCGTGACATGGAGGTGTTGGGAGC
Source organism: Nepenthes alata (assembly GCA_028571085.2). NCBI lineage: Eukaryota > Viridiplantae > Streptophyta > Magnoliopsida > Caryophyllales > Nepenthaceae > Nepenthes > Nepenthes alata. The sequence continues at coordinate 10,333 of JAOVVI020014983.1, read as the reverse complement.
GACGCTCGAGGTGCTGGGTACGACTCTGGAGGTGTTGGGAGCGAAACTCGGGGTGCTGGGTGTGACACTGGAGGTGCTGGGAGCGACAGTCGGGGGGCTGGGCGCGACACTTGAGGTGCTGGGAGTGACACTTGCAGTACTGGGCGGGACACTGGAGATACTGGGGAGGACACTAGCATTGCTGGGAGGTACCCTGGAGGTGCTGGGAGCGATACTCGTGGTGCTGGGCGAGACACTCGATGTGCTGGGAGCGACACTCAGGGTGCTGGGCGTGACACTGGAGGTGCTGGGAGCGACACTCGTGGTGCTGGGAGCGAAACTGGAGGTGCTGGGAGCGACACTAGCGGTGCTGGGCATGACACTGGAGGTGCTGGGATCGACACTCGCGGTGCTGGGCCCGACAATGGAGTTGCTGGGCGCGACACTTGCGTTGCTGGGCGCGACAATGGAGCTGCTGCGAGCGACACTGAGGGTGCTGGGCGCAACACTGGAGGTGTTGGGAGTGACACTCGGGGTGCTCAGTGCAAATTTGGAGGTGCTGGGAGCGACACTAGCGGTGCTGGGTGAGACACTGCCGATGCTAGGAGCGACACTCACGGTGCTAGGCGCGACACTGGAGGAGCTAGGTGCGACACTGGCATTGCTGGGTGCGACAATGGAGGTGCTGGGGTAGACACTCGGAGTGCTGGGCGCGACACTGGAGGTGCTGGGAGTGACACTCGGGGTGCTGGGCGCGACACTAGAGGTGTTGGAAGAAAAACTTGGGGTGCTGGGCGCGACACTGGAGGTGCTTGGGGCGACATTTAGAGTGCTAGTTTCGGCACTGATGGTGCTGGGTGCGTCACTCTCGGTGCTGGGCGCGGCACTGGAGGTGCTGGGAGCCACACTAGCGATACTGCGCAGGACACTGGAGGTGCTGGAGTGACACTCAAGGTGCTGGGCGCGACACTGGATGTGCTGGGAGCGACCCTCACGGTGCTGGCCGTGACACTGGAGCAGTTGGGAGCGACCCTCGTGATACTTGGCGCGACCCTGGAGGTGCTGGGTGCGACACTCGCATTGGTGGGCAAGACACTAGAGGTGTTGGGATCGACACTCGAGGTGCTGTGCAAGACATTGGAGTTGATGGGATTGGCACTCGGGGTGCTCAGTGCAACATTGGAGGTGCTGGGTGTGACACTAGCGGTGCTGGTCTCGTCACTGGCGGTGCTGGGAGCAACACTCGCGGTGCTGGGCGCGACACTGGAGGTGTTGGGTGCGACACTGGCATTGCTACGCGGGACACAGGAGGTGCTGGGAGCGACACTCGAGTTGCTGGGCGTGACACTGGAGTTGCTGGGAGCGACTCTCAGGGAGCTTGGTGGGACACTGGAGGTGTTGGAAGCAACACTCTGGGTGCCGGGCACGACACTCCAGGTGCTGGGAGTGACACTCGGGGTGCTGGGCGTGTCAATGCAGGTGCGGGGGGCGGCACTGGCGATGCTGGCCGTGACACTTGAGGTGCCCGGCGTGACACTGGAGCAGCTGGAAGCGACACTTGCTGTGCTAGGCGGGACTCTGGAGGTGGTGGGAGCGACACTCGTGGTGCTGGTTTCGACACTGAAGGTGCTGGGAGTGACACTGGTAGCGCTGGGCGCGACACTGGATGTGCTTGGAGCGACACTGCCGATGCTGGGCGTGACACAGGATGTGCTGGGAGCGACACTCGCGGTGCCGTGCGGGACACAGGACAGGCTAGGAGCGACACTTGCGATGTTGGGCGTGACATTGGAGGTGCTGGGAGAGACACTTGCGGAGCAGGGCGCGACACTGGGGGTACTGTGAGCGACACTCGCGGTGCTGGGTACGACACTGGAGGTGCTGGGAGCGACACTTGCAGTGCTGGGTGCGACAATGGAGGTGTTGGGTGCAACACTGGCATTGCTGGCCCCGACACTGAGCTGCTATGAGCGATAGTCAGGGTACTGGGTGCAACACTGGAGGTGCTCGGAGTGACACTCAGGGTGCTCATCGCGATGTTTGATGTGCTGGGACTGACACTAGCGAAGTTGGGCACGACACTGGTGGCGCTGGGAGCGACACTCGCGGAGCTGGGCGCGACACTCGTGGAGCTGGGTGCGACACTGGCATTGTTGGGCGCGACAATGGAGGTGCTGGGGTAGACACTCGTGGTGCTGGGCACGACACTGGAGGTGCTGGGAGCGACACTCGGGGTGCTGGGTTTGACATTAGAGGTGTTGGGAGCGACACTCGGGTGCTGGGCGCGACACTGGAGGTGCTGGGAGAGACACTTGTGGTGCTGGGCGCGACACTGGAGGTGCTTGGAGCGACACTTGGAGTGCTTGTTTCGACACTGAAGGGCTGGGAGCGACACTGGCGGTGCTGGGCGTGACACTGGAGGTGCTGGGAGCGACACTAGCGGTACTGTGTGGTACAATGGAGGTGCTGGGAGTGCCACTCGCGGTCTTGGGCGCGATACTGGATGTGCTGGGAGCGACACTAGCGGTGCTGGGCGCGACACTGGATGTGCTGGGAGCGACATTCGCGGTGTTGGGCATGACACTAGAGCTGTTGGGGGTGACACTCGCAATGCTTGGCGCCACAATGGAGGTGCTGTGCGTGACACTCGTGATGCTGGGCGCGACACTAGAGGTGCTGGGTGCGACAATGGCATTGGTGGGCGCGACACATGAGGTGCTGGGAGCGACACTCGAGGTGCTGGGCATGACACAAGAGTTGCTGGGAGTGACACTCGGGGTGCTGGGCGGGACACTAGAGGTACTGTGAGTGACACTCAGGGTGCTGGGCGCGACAGTGAGAGTGATGGGAGCGAGACTCGCGGCGCTAGGCATGACACTGGAGGTGCTGGAAGCGACAGTCGGTGTGCTGGGTGCGACATTGGCATTGATGGGCGTGACATTGGAGGTGCTGGGAGCGACGCTCGAGGTGCTTTGTGCCACACTGGAGGTGTTGTGTGCGACACTCGGGGTGTTGGGCGCGACACTAGAGGTGCTGGGAGCGACAGTCGGGGTGCTGGGCGTGACACTTGAGATGCTAGGAGTGACACTGGCAGTGCTGGGCAGGACACTGGAGGTGCTGGGAATGACACTAGTGTTGCTGGGTGGGACCCTTGAGGTACTAGGAACGATACTCGAGGTGCTTAGCGCGACACTGGAGGTGTTGGGAGCGACACTCGCGGTGCTAGGCGTGACAATGGAGGTGCTAAAAGAGAAACTCGCGGTGCTGGTCACGACACTGGCATTAGTGGGCGTGACATTGGAGGTACTGGGAGCGACGCTCGAGGTGCTGGGTGCAACCCTGGTGGTGCTGGGTGCGACATTGGTGGTGCTGGGAGCAACACTCGGGGTGTTGGGCGTGATAGTACACGTGCTGGGAGCGACAATCGGGGTGCTGGGTGTGACACTTGAGGTGCTGGGAGCGACACTGGCAGTACTGGGTGTTACATTGGAGGTGCAGGGAACGACACTAGCGTTGCTGGGCGGGACGCTGGAGGTGCTGGGACCGATACTCTGGGTGTTGGGCGAGACACTGGAGGTGCTGCAAGCGACACTCGGGGTGTTGGTCGCGACACTAGAGGTGCTGGGAGCGACACTGGCTTTACTGGGAGCGACACTGGAGGTGCTGGGAGCGACACTAGCGGTGCTGGGCGTGACACTGGAGGTGCTGGGAGCAACACTTGGGGTGCTAGGGGTAACACTTGAGGAGTTGGGTGCGACACTGGCGGTGCTGGGGGCAACACTGGAGGTGCTGGGAGCGACACTGGCGATGCTGCGCGGGACACTTGAGGTGTTGGGTGTGACACTCACGGTGCTAGTCACGACACTGGATGTGTTGGGAGCGACACTCACGGTGCTGGGCGGGACACTGGAACTGTTGGGAGCGACCTTCGTAATGCTTAGAGCGACACTGGAGGTGCTTAGAGTGACACTCGGAGTGCTTGTTTCGACATTGAAGGTGCTGGGAGCAACACTGGCGGTGCTGGGTGCGACACTAGAGGTGCTGGGAGCGACACTGGCGATGCTGTGCGGGACACTGGATGTGCTGGGGGCAACACTCGCGGTGCTGGCCTCGACACTAGATGTGCTGGGGGCAACACTCGTGGTGCTGGGCGGGACACAGGAGGTGCTGGGAGCGACACTCGCGGTGCTGGGCGTGACACTGGAGTTGTTGGAAGCGACACTCGTGATGCTTGGCACGACACAGGAGGTGCTGGGAGTGACACTCGCGGTACTGGTTGCGAAACTAGAGGTGCTGGGTGCGACACTGGCATTTGTGGGCGCGACAGTGAAGGTGCTGGGAGCGACACTCGAGGTGCTGGGCTTGACATTTGAGTTGCACGGAGTGACACTCGGGGTGCTCGGCATGAAGTTGGAGGAGCTAGGAGTAACACTAGCGGTGCTGGGCATGACCTGGCGGTGCTGGGAGCGACACTCGCGGTGCTGGGCGTGACATTGGAGGTGCTTGGTGCGACACTGGCATTGCTGCGCGGGACACTGGAGGTGCTGGGAGCGACACTCGAGGTGCTAGGCGGGACACTGGAGTTGCTGGGAGCGACACTCAGGGTGCTAGGTGGGACACTGGATATGCTGGAAGCGACACTCGGGGTGCTGGGCGCGACACTGGTGGTGCTGGGAGTGATACTCACGGTGCTGGGTGCAACACTGCAGGTGCTGGGGGTGACACTGGCAGTGCTACCCGCGACACTGGAGGTGCTAGGCACGACATTGGAGGTGTTGGTAGCAACACTTGCGGTGTTGGGCGGGACTCTGGAGGTGGTGGGAGCGACACTCGTGGTGCTGGCTTCGACACAGAAGGTCCTGGGTGCGACACTGGCGGTGCCGGGCGCTACACTGGAGCTGCTGGGAGCCGCACTCGTGATGCCACGTGGGACATCGGAGGTGCTGGGAGTGACACTCGCGGTGCTGGGTGTGACACTGGATGTGCTGGAAGCAACACTAGCTGTGCTGGGTGGGACACAGGAGGTGCAGGGAGCAACACTGGCGGTGTTGGGCGTGACATTGAAGGTGCTGGAAGAGACACTCGCGGAGCAGGGTGCGACACTGGAGTTGCTGTGAGCGACACTCGCGGTGCTGGGTGCGACACTGGAGGTGCTCGGTGCGACATTCGCGGTGCTGGGAGCGACAATAGAGGTGTTGGGTGCGACATTGGCGTTGCTGGGCACGACACTGGAGCTGCTATGAGCGACACTCAGGGTGCTGGGCGCAACACTGGAGGTGTTGGGTTCGACACTACGGGTGCTCGGTGCGATGCTGGAGGTGCTGGGAGTGACCCTAGCGGTGCCGGGTGCGACACTGGCAATGCTGGGTGCGACACTTGCGGTGCTGGGCGTGACACTGGAGTTGCTAGGTGCGACACCGGCATTGCTGGGGGTGACAATGGAGGTGCTGGGGTAGACACTCGAGGTGCTGGGTGCGACACTGGAGGTGCTGGGAGTGACACTTGCGGTGCTGGGCACAACACTGGAGGTGCTGGGAGAGACACTTGGGGTGCTGGGCGCGACACTGGAGGTGCTTAGAGCGACACTCGGAGTGCTGGTTTTGACACTGAAGGGTCTTAGAGCGACACTGGCGGTGCTGGCCGCGACACAGGTGATGCTAAGAGCGAGACTAGCGGTGCTGTGCAGGACACTGGAGGTGCTGGGAGTGACACTCGCGGTGCTGGGCGCGACACTGGATGTGCTGGGAGCGACACTTCCGGTGCAGGGCGGGACACAGGAAGTGCTAGGAGCGACACTCGCAGTGCTATGCGTGACACTGGTGCTGTTGGAAGCGACACTGGTGATGCTTGGCGCGACACTGGAGGTGCTGGAGTGACACTCGAGGTGCTGGGCACGACATTGGAGTTGCTGGGAGCGATACTTGGGGTACTCGGCGTGACGTTGGTGGTGTTTGGATTTACACTACCAGTGCTGGGCGTGACCTGGCGGTGCTGGGAGCGACACTCGCGGAGCTGGGCGCGACACTGGAGGTGCTTGGTGCGACACTGGCATTGCTGCGCGGGACACTGGATGTGCTGGGAGTGACACTCGAGGTGCTAGGCGCGACACTGGAGTTGCTGGGAGTGACACTCAGGGTGCTGGGTGGGACACTGGAGGTGCTGGAAGCGACACTCGGGGTGCTGGGCGCGACACTGCAGGCGCTGGGAGCGACACTCGGGGTGTTAGGCCCAACACTGTAGATGCTGGGGGCCACACTGGCGGTGCTGGCCGCGACACTGGAGGTGCTAGGCATGACATTGGAGGTGCTGGGAGTGACATTTGCAATGCTGGGTGGGACTCTAGAGGTGGTGGGAGCGACACTCATGGTGCTGGTTTCGACACTGAAGGTGCTGGGAGCGACACTGGCGGTACTGGGCTCTACACTGGAGGTGCTGGGAGCAACACTGGCGATGGTGCGCGGGACACTGGAGGTGCTAGGAGTGACCCTCACAGTGCTGGGCGGTACACTGGATGTGCTGGGAGCGACACTCGCTGTGCTAGGCGGGACATAGCAGGTGTTGGGAGCAACACTGGTGGTGTTGGGCGTGAAATTGGAGGTGCTGGGAGAGACACTCGCGGAGCAGGGTGCGACACTTGAGGTACTGTGAGCGATACTCACATTGCTGGTTGCGACAGTGGAGGTGCTAGGCGACACTCGCGGTGATGGGAGCGACAATGGAGGTGCTGGGTGCGACACTGGCGTTGCTGGGCGCGACACTGGAGCTGCAATGAGCGACATTCAGGGTGCTGGGCACATTACTGGAGGTGCTAGGTGCGACACTCGGGATGCTCGACACGACGATGGAGGTGCAGGAAGTGACCCTAGCAGTGCTGGGCGCGACATTGGCGGTGCTCAGTGCGACAATCGCAGTGCTGGGTGCGACACTGAAGGTGCTGGGTGTGACACTGGCATTGCAGGGGGCTACAATGGACGTGCTGGGGTAGACACTCGGGGAGCTAGGAGCGTCACTGGAGGTGCTGGGAACGACTCTCGCGGAGCTGGGTGCGACACTGGAGGTGCTGGGAGCGACACTCGGGGTGCTAGGCACGACACTGGAAGTGCTGGGAGAGACACTTGGGCTGCTGGGCGTGACACTGGAGGTGCTTGGAGCGACACTCGGAGTGGTAGTTTCGACACTGAAGGGGCAGGGAGCGACACTGGCGGTGCTAGGCGCGACACTAGAGGTGCTGGGAGCGACACTGGAGGTGTTGTACGGGACCCTAGAGGTGCTGGGAGTGACACTCGCGGCGCTGGGCATGACACTGGATGTGCTAGGAGCGACAGATGCCGTGCTTGGCGGGACACAGCTGGGAGCGACACTCGCGTTGCTGGGCTTGTCACTGGAGCTGTTGGTAGCGACACTCGCGATGCTTGGCGCAACAATGGATGTGCTGTGCGTGACACTCGCGGTGCTGGGCGCGACACTGGAGGTGCTGGGTGCGACGAATGCAATGGTGGGCACGACACTGGAGGTGCTGGGTGCGACACTAGAGGTGCTGGGTGCGACACTAGAGGTGCTGGGCACGACACTGGAGTTGCTGGGAGTGACACTCAGGGTGCTGGGCGGGACACTAGAGGTGCTAGGAGTGACACTCTGGGTGCTGGGCGTGACACTGTAGGTGCTAAGAGCGACACTAGCGGTGCTGGGTGGGACACTGGAAGTGCTAGGAGCGACAATGGCGGTGTTGGGCGCAACACTGGCGGTGCTCGACGTGACACTGGAGGTGCTAGGAGCGAAACTGGCAGTACTGGACGGGACACTGGAGGGGCCAAGAGTGACACTCACGGTGCTGGACGCGACACTAGCGGTGCTTAGCGGGACACAGGAGGTGCTGGGAGCGACACTCACGGTGCTGGGCATGACACTTGAGGTGCTAGCAGCGACACTCGCGGTGCTAGGCACGACAATGGAGGTGTTGAGAGAGAAACTCGCGGTGCTGGGCGTGACAATGGCATTGGTGGGCGTGACATTGGAGGTGCTGGGAGCGACGCTCGAGGTGCTGGGTTCGACACTGGAGGTGTTGGGAGCGAAACTCAGGGTGCTGGGCGTGACACTAGAGGTGCTGGGAGCGACAGTCGAGGTGCAGGGCGCGACACTTGAGGTGCTGGGAGTGACACTGGCAGTACTGGCCGGGACAGTGGAGGTGCTAGGAACGACACTAGCGTTGCTGGGCGGAACCCTGGAGGTGCTTGGAGCGATACTCGGGGTGCTGGGCGACACACTGGAGGTGCTGGGAGCAACACTCAGGGTGCTGGGCCCGACACTGGTGGTGCTGGGAGTGACACTCGCGGTATTGGGAGCGACACTGGAGGTGCTGGTAGCGACACTAGCGGTGCTGGGAGCGACACTAGCGGTGCTGGGCTTGACATTGGAGGTGCTGGGAGTGACACTCGGGGAGTTGGGTGGGACAATGGAGGTGCTGGGTGCGACACTTGCGTTGCTGGGCACGACACTGGAGCTGCTGGCCGCGACACTGGAGCTGTTGTGAGCGACACTGACGGTGCTGGGCGCAACACTGGAGGTGCTGATAGTAACACTCGGTGTGCTCCGCACGACATTGGAGGTGCTGGGAGCGACACTAGGGGTGCTGGGTGAGACACTGGCGGTGCTGGGAGTGACACTCACGGTGCTGCGTGCGACACTGGAGGAGCTTGGTGCGACACTGGCATTGCTGGGCGCGACAATGGAGCTGCTGGGGTAGACACTCGGCGTGCTGGGCGCGACACTGGAGGTGCTGGCAGTGACACTCGGGGTGCTGGGCGCGACACTGGAGGTGTTGGGAGAGAAACTTGGGGTGCTAGGTGCGACTCTGGAGGTGCTTGGAGCGACATTCTGAGTGCTAGTTTCGGCACTGAAGGTGCTGCGAGCGACACTGGCGGTGCTGGTTGCGACACTGGAGGTGCTGGGAGCGACACTAGTGATGCTGCCCAGGACACTAGAGGTGCTGGGAGTGACACTCACGGTGCTGGGCGCGACACTGGATGTGCTGGGAGCGACACTCGCGGTGCTGGCTGTGACACTGGAGCTGTTGGGAGCAACCCTCGTGATGCATGGCGCGACACTGGAGGTGTTGGCATGACACTCACGGTGCTGGTTGCGACACTTGATGTACTGGGTGGGACATTGGCATTGGTGGGAAAGACACTGGAGGTGCTGTGAGAGACACTCGATTTGCTGGGCAGGACATTAGAGTTGCTGGGATCGACACTCGGGGTGCTCGGCGTGTCATTGGAGGTGCTGGGCACAACACTAGCGGTGCTGGGCGCAACACTGGCGGTGCTGGGAGCAACACTCGTGGTGCTGGGCGTGAAACTAGAGGTTTTGGTTGTGACACTGGCATTGCTACGCGGGACACAGGAGGTGCTGGCAGCAACACTCGAGGTGCTGGGCGTGACACTGGAGTACGTTGGAGCGACACTCAGGGTGCCTGGTGGGACCCTAGAGGTGCTTGAAGTGACACTCTGGGCGCCGGGTGCGACACTGTAGGTGCTGGGTGTGACACTCGGGGTGCTGGTCGTGACAATGCAGGTGCATGGGGTGGCACTGGAGGTGCTGGCCGCGACATTGGAGGTGCTAGGAGCGACACTTGCGATGCTGGACGGGACCATGGAGGTGGTGGGAGCCACCCTCGTTGTGCTGGTTTCGACACTGAAGGTGCTGGGAGCGACACTGGCGGTGTTGGGCGCGACATTGGATGTGCTGGGAGCGACACTGGCTATGCTACGCGGGACACTGGAGGTGCTAGGAGTGACACTCGCGGTGCTAGCCGTGACACAGGTTGTGTTGGGAGCGACACTCGCGGTGCTGTGCGAGACACAGGACGGGCTGGGAGCGACACTGGCGGATTTGGGCGTGACATTGGAGGTGCTGGGAGAGACACTCGCGGAGTTGGGCGCGACACTGGAGGTACTGTGAGTGACACTCTCGGTGCTGGGTACGACACTGGAGGAGCTGGGAGAGACACTCGCGTTGCTAGGCGCGACAATGGAGGTGCTGGGTGCGACACTGGCATTGTTGGGCCCAACACATAGCTGCTACGAGCGATAGTCAGTGTACTGGGCGCAACACTGGAGGTGCTGGGTGTGACACACAGGGTGCTCGGCGTGATGTTGGAGGTGCTGGGAGTGACATTAGCAAAGCTGGGCGCGACACTGGCGGCGCTGGGAGTGACAATTGTGGTGCTGGGCGCGACAATAGAGGTGCTAGGTGCGACACTTGCATTGCTCGGCACAACAATGGAGGTGCTGGGGTAGACACTCGGGGTGCTGGGCGCGACATTGGAGGTGCTGGGAGCGACACTCGGGGTGCTGGG
>JAOVVI020014982.1:0-11336 GCA_028571085.2 Nepenthes alata | reverse complement strand
CAGCAACTGATTGTACATAATATCTATATATAATTTAAAATTATATATTGCATATAAATAACCAAAACATTTCTGATGCTCATGGAAAGGTGACTCTGAAAATAACATTTCTCTCTTTATGTAAACACAAAACGGTTGAAATTATTTAATGGGTCTAGTAGCGCCTAAGGGGGCAGGTCTCATGCCAGGCCCAGTACTCAATTTTAACCGAACAAAATTTTTTTAAAGTGAAAGGTCCCATATTATCCAAGTAAGAGGAGTATATATGTGGATCACACTGCAAAGTCAGGCACCCTCAAACTTGAAAAGATAAGTTCCGGATGGTTTGGCATCCCAAGAAGGGGGCCTACCCTCAATCCAAGAGTTGCCATTCTTTTAGGAGGCCTACATCTCTTTCAGAAGCTGCTCTCCTTCCAGAAGCCGCCTTCCTTTAAAAGGCATTCCCTCTTTCTAGGAGAGCTCTTAAAAGCCCTCCATCAGGGAATTAGGAGCTCTTCATCTAAGAGTCAACTCTTCGTTTCGGAGTCAAGAGCCCTTCATCTAAAAACCAGGAGCCCTTCGTGAAAGAGCCAACCCTCCGTCCGAGAGCCAAGAGCCAAGAGCCCTTCGTTCCGAAGCCAACCCTCCGTCTCGGAATCAGGAGCTATCTATCATGAAGCCAACCCTCTATCTCGAAACTAGGAACCCTCCGTTCCAGAGTCAGGAGCCTTCTATTGCGGAGTCAGTCCTCCGTCCAAGAGCTAAGAGCCAGGAGCCTTCTGTCCCAAAGCTAACCCTCCGTTTAAGAGTCAGGAGTCCTCCATCTCGAAACTAGGAACCCTCGGTCTAGGAGCCATCCTTCCGTTCGAGTGTCATCCTTCCGTCCCAGAGCCAATAGCACTCCATCTAGGAACCAAGAGCCCTCTGTCTGGGAGTAAGGAGCCATCTATCTCGGAGTTAGGAGCCCTCTATCCAAGAGTCAGCCCTTCGTCTCGAAACCAAGAGCCTTCCTTCTAAGAGTTGAGAGTCCTCCGTCCTGGAGTCAGGAGTCCTCTATTCGGGATCCATGAACTCTCCGTTTTAGGAGCCAGAAGCTCTTCGTCTTGGAGCTATGAGTCGTTCATCAAAGAGTTAGCCCTCCGTTCCGGAGCCAAGAGCCATTCATCCAATAGTCTGTCCTCCGTCCTGAAACCAGTAAGCCGCTGTCTAGGAGCTAGCCTCCACTCAGGTGACCAAGATGCCAACCTATCAGTGTAGTTTAGTCCTCCACCTTAAAATCGCCCTCAATAGAGCACAACTCTCATTGAAAAAACCACCCATGAACGAGACTCAAGAGTCAAGAAAGATCCAAACTCTCTTTCCCCAGCATAACTCTTTCTCATTCATAATGAGCCATTCCCTGTTGAGTGCATCTATAGTGAGTAACTCCCTATCGAGTATACCCTAGTAAGCCACTTCCTGTCGAGTGTATCCACAATGAGCCATCCCCTGTCAGTATATCCATAGTAAGCCAGTTTCTATCGAGTGTATTTATAGTGAACTACTCCATATCGAGTGTATCAATAGTGAACTATTTCCTATCGAGTGCATTTTTAGTGAGCCACTCCCGAGCAAGTGCTTCCATAATATGCCACTCCCTATTGAGTGCATCCCTAGTAAGTCACTCCCTATCGAGTGCATCCATAGTAAACCACTCCCTATCGAGTGCATCCCTAGTAAGCCACTTCTTACCGAGTGTATCCATAGCGAGCCATTTCTCGGCAAGTGCATCTATATTGAGCCACTCTCAATTGAGTGCATTTACAGTGAATCACTCTTGGTCGAGTGCATCCATAATAAGCCACTCCCCATCGAGTGCATCCATAGTGAGTTACTCCTCACCAAGTATAATCCTAGCGAGTCACCGACTGCGTGCAACCAGAAGGGAGCCCGGATCTCATTTTTCTCCTAGCTACCCCTATAAGGCACACCAACAGGAGCCAGTCCTTCTCTTACATCCCCATTCACATGCAATTCTGCGTTATTTAGCGTCCTACTTACATGTTTTTATTTCTCAAGAAAGTCTTTTGACTTGAACGTCTGAGAAGAAATCAGAAAGTGAATCTCGTAAATCATTTGACATTTTATTAGTACTTTATGGTGCGTAAGTTTTAGGTTAATAGCGATGAATATCGGATCAACTCTAATTCAACTCGCAGTAGAAGATTGAATGAGTCCTAACCCATACTACAATCCAGGAATCAGAGACGCATCATTATTAATAAAAATAAAATACCATATAAAGCAGAAGGCACAATTTTATGTGAAATATTACTTACCAAAAAAAAAATTTATGTGAAATATTAAAGTTATAACATGGTTTTTATTTAGAATATTATATTTTTCTAACATAAAAAATTATAATTTTTAATTTAAATTATTTATATATGTTAAGATATATAATATCCTTTTTAAAATTAAATAATTAATATCTTTTAAATTAAATTTTTTATAAAATCATCGTCATTATGATTACACCTTTTCTAATTTAAGTTATCGTCAATGTACAATTTGGTACACATGAAAGTCCAGAAATTAGTTATTCTTTGTCTTTTTATATTTCTTTATGAAAAATTCATTGATGTAAAGGGGAAAAAAAATTACAGACCAAATCACGTTAAACTCCCACTATAAACAGCAATAATGAGTATATAATAAGGGTTCTTCTTCTCTAAATATACTGAAAGCAACAAGAAATCCTCATCAAGAGATGGATATCGACAGCTCAAAGCTCTTCAACACGACATATGCAGGAAACGAGCAAAATACGAGATATAGAAAAAAAATAAAAAGGATAGATGTGCTCTTTTTTTTAGACTTGAATCAGCCCACCAGAGAATGGCTAAACTAACATCAAATTAGTCACACATCATCAAACAAGAAACAACCACCAGAAATGGCTGAAATCTAACCACAGATCAGTCACAAATAAGGCAAAGATAGCACCAGACTTTCTCCTCCTTCCCTGCCTACCAGTTTGGAGCTGTTTTTGTGGTGATTGATTGTTCGATTGAAAATTTATTGATTATATTTTGGGATCTCAAATATAATAATTAAATTTTTAAAAAATGTCAAGTTTTTCTTCGGACATATCAAATTCTCAAGAAAAGGCAGATTGGTAACATCAAAATTTCAGAATTTGTACTTTTGAACTTTTTAAACTTGTAAAAGTTTGGGCAAAGTTGATTTTCAGAAAATTTAAAAGCTTATGTATACAAGAACATGAGATTCATGAGCTTAGGAGTGCCGGGATAATTAACTGGAGTTTTTGTTTTCCTTTTTGGTGTAAATTTTGGTGATTTGAGTGTGAAAAACAATTAGAAATGGCTATCCAACAAGTTAAGCTAGTTAGGTTTTATAATCATAAAGAAAGAGATTTAGAGATAATGTATATCTGAATCCGAATTATCGAATAAATTAGAGAACAGCCTCATTCGAGTGTCCGATTGAAAAAAGGTCTGAACATCACAACAAACGGATATGAGATAAGAAAAATACGAGACTTGTTTATTGATATGTCCTTTGACATTCAAATTAGTTTTCTTTCTTTACGGAAGAGAAAGATAGGGGAAAGTAAATGTATGAACGCAAATGGTTGGAGATTGAATGTTTAATGAATGATTGAGCTCCATCGGTTGTACTCAAAGGAGTGAGTGCCTTTAGAAGTGTTGCACTCAAATGAAATAGTGGCTTTAAAAGTGTATTGACTTATTTACTTGTCTGAATATTCATTCGTTTAGATCCTATTTATTTGTCGCGATAATATTATATTTATAATAAATTGTGCTGTTTTACGAACCCCTAGGCGTTACACCTCTAAAGTTATGAAAGGAGTTGTTTGTATAACTACCACCTACATTTGATGGTTAAATAGTGTGGTTTTTGGCGGTTGGGTTAGTGCAGTAACCGTCTATAACAATCAATTAATTATCCATTTATCATTGGACAGTTCATGCTGTATTTTTTGAGTCAACTGCCGTACATTTTACTTTTTAGACATGCGGGATTTTTTGATAGGCCGTCGTTATCTGGGTTTTTCTTTCTTTTATATATTGGGGTCTAGGTCGGTCTGTATACTGTCGTACCTATTAAGAGGAAATTTGATTTGATGGGTTAGCGGATATTTAAATTTTTAATAGGTAAAAAATGTTAAGATATCAAATTAATGTTATTATCACCTTCAATTTGTATTAGTTCATCATATATTTATCAAATTGAGCCAATTAAATCAATCAAAATTTTATATTATATTGGATAATTTGACATCAAATTCATCAAAATCAATGTTAGATTTCATTAATATAAAATATGACCGTGGATTGAGAAAATTAAATCATTACTTGTTCATGTTGATGAGGTTTTTTTATATTTTATTTTTTTTTGAATATTAGTTGGTGAATTGATTCCTTTTTAGTAGAAAACAAAATTAATTTATATTTAAAGTTGGAATAAGATTAACTCAATTAGAAATATATATCTCATAGGAAGATTGTTCATTTAACTAATAAAAGAGTTATTTTATTTAAATTTTTTGAATATTTTGCATTATAAATTGCTACCGACTTGGAGTAAAGATTCAACCTGAAAACATAATAGTTCAACATAAAATAAGTTTTAGATTCTAAAATCTAAACCATACGTGCCATAACAAAGATAAAATATCAGATGGTTTACATGTTTTTCTTTAAAAAACTATCTTGACATTTAAAATAGTATGGTACACCAGATATGCTGAAAATAAAATAATATAAAGAAGTTTATTATAGATACAAATTAATCTAAGTAAGATTTGAAAATATAATATGGTGAAGCCGAAGATTAGCCTATGGGCCCTCGTGAATGGAATGAATATGACAAAAAAACATCTATCACTAAGTCCCCTTGCCTAGATTTGTCTTTCTGGGATTAGAGTCGATTCAGTGGATTTAGGAGAGTCCCTAAGTCATTTGTTAAGGGCCATAAGGAAGGTTTGCAGCTGAACTTTTCTCAAAATAACAATAATATTATATCAAAAATTCTTATTAGTTATTTCATATTCAGAATTTGGACTTCTTTTAAGTCTCCTTAGACCAAGTTTATCGAAAAATTGTTAGATATAAATCGGTCTTTCACATTCAAAAGTATTACAATGAAAGTCGAATGAGAAATTCAAATTAAGGATCGTTACTAACCTCTCATTATTGAATCCAACGCACATTGCTAGAATTTATGCAATTATTTTTCACTTGTTTAAACCTTCTAAACATTAATACTACTCAACGATGGTGTACAAAAAATGAAATATTAACTTAGGGATCTAAATTAGTAACACCCTCATATATGGACAACTTCCATCAAAATTGTCCATGGTAGTTACTATAAAAGGTTGGGAAGTAGTTATTATGGATAAACTGTTAGCAAATAATGTGGCTTAAACAACTACTAAAGTGGAATAATGAATCGAGTTTATACCTCCCGCCATTTACGTGCTCTGTTTTTGGTACGTGAGATCCGGACTGGCTTTGAGCTTCTGGACACTCCTTCCTCCTTTAGATGGTATAATACTTGAGTTTGGTGACAGGGACAAAGTCAGAACGCTCAATTTATAGGTAAAACCGTCAAATGCCACAAACGCACGTTACGTACTCAAACCGGTCGAGAATTGATTTGTCAATGAATGCGAGAGTTATCAATACTAAATGAACAACTAATGCTTCAACAATTAGTTGAGTTAAACGGCAGAAAGTGATAAATCAATCGAGGAAGACGAAGAAAAAACGAAACTGCTGTCGGCTCCAATCTAGCTCGGATCGGCTTGGCGGCTCGACTCTGATAATTGCTGAAGCCTTTATAAACATGGACAATAACGGTTGGTTTCATTGTTATTTTTTTAAAAAAACCGTATAACCAACAAGAATGCCATATTTTATAGTGGGGTCCTTTAGATGGTAAAATGGCTGATTGGGTGGATGATTTGTCTTAGCCATTTGGCCACCCACCTTGTCCACATAACGTCTGCCACCATCACTCTCCATTTGAAGTGACAACGACGAGATGTGCCTGCCTTTGTTGCACATTTTTTATCTGTGGTACTGTTTAGTTGTTCTCACTCCTTTTTTGAAATTTGATGTATGTGTTACGTTAGCTAATTGATATCTCGGCTATCCGTTGTCAAAGTTTTAACTCAGCGTACCAAGAGTTTGCAGCTTCTTTGTTACTTTTGGAACCCTTGACCCTCAATTATTTCTTATTCTCGCGGTGACCCTTAATTCCATTATCTAGGGATCTTGGCTTCTTTAGGCCTCAATCATGTCGTTCGAGACTTCTGGATTAGCTAGTGGTCTCAAACCACACCGTGATTCCCTTCTATATGGATCTCTCGTTCTCTAGGATGTTGATTGTGACGTTCAAGACTTTGCAGCTTTCAAATTAGACATATGGATCTTGATATACTTGTTGGGACTTGAACTGTTTATTTAAACTGTAAGGAATCAATTAACAATGTATAGCCATTAAATAATACTCACAAATAATGAGAAACATTCAATTTTTACATGAAAAATTTCTTTTAAAAAGAGAAAAAAAATTACAAGATGATTCGTTTAAAATATATCTACTATATAATAAGTTTGATTACATAAATTACTAAATATATGGATACAATATATTGTCATAAATAAACTCGAACAATAGATAATATAATATAAAAAAAAGAAATAAAATCGATAAAATATTTTTTTTAATTTTAAGAATAGTATACCTAAGGTTGGCAAAAATTGGGATATGATTTAAAAATCAATCAGATACTCGAATCTTTTTCTTATTTACTGTTTCTCTTTTTCTATTTTTTCCTCAAAGTCAGTGTCCTCTAGTCTCAAAACTGGAAGAGGTAAACCTTAAAATGCATCAACACATATTTATGATGAGAATCGGCGCTCGAACGCTTGTCGAGTACGCATTGGGTGTGAACATCACTAGGTTCCGTGCCCTTTTATCTGTGCCCTTTTATCTATATAAGAGATAGAATTCCCTTAAATTTATTAAACCTTTCCTCATGGAAAATGTAGAAGCTATTATACGATCTTCCTATTTGATAAAAGCGATTTAAAGCCAATAGATACAATACTGGATAATATACCGTAAAAAAATAATATAAAGAAGGTAGATCAAATGTCATTCCTTTATAAACAGCTTCCCATGAAAAATTTTATTTAAAATCAAATCTATTACGGTCATTCTATATTTTTATACTTACTTATCAATTATATAATTAATATTAAGTAATATAAAATAAATGATATAGTTTAAAATATATAATTAAAATATAGATAAAATTGACAATCTTTATTATATGATAATAAACTTTAAAATTAAAAGACTTAAATAATTTTATTCTCAATACACCTTTTATGATTAGGCATGGTTCTTTATATAACAATTATGCTATGATATATTTCTATAATTTATACTGTTATACATTTATATAATCTTTATATATATATATTTTACTTTGCATTAACATATTAAAATATTTTTATACAAATTTATTAATGTACATACTAAATTATTTTATGTAAGTTTCCTTATTATTAAAAATACCATTACAGTTATCCCTACTCAGATCTCTAAAGGTGCACTGTCAATTATTAGTAATCGATTTCAGAAATCAAATAATTTAAGACTGCACCGGCACTTCAGTTCTTCTACTACCCAGCGGGTATAGACTGACCAGGATGATTAATTTAAACGCGATGCAAAGTGGGAAAAAGATTGCAGAGTTGTCTGGTTAAACTACAGTTTTCCCCTTCCTGTTCCGCTAAGAGGACGAGCCTTTTCTCTTTGTTTCATTTGATGTTCATATAAATGTTGTGCTATGGGGTTGAAACTGAAGTTTGTAGTTGTTATTCCAGTTTGAATTTTGATTTGAATGTTTTCTTTTGGATCTGGAATCTTCCGCTTCAAAGATAAAGCGTTCATTGGCCATCTAAGTATCTCTCTCTCTCTCTCTCTGTTTCTCCCCTTTTTTTTTGTCTCTGTCTCCATCTCCACATTCGCCATCGCTTCTCGTCGGAAGATTTCAGACAATGCCGCCAACAGACAGCGACTTCGATCTCCGCGTACGATTTCTCTTTAGAAACCCTAACAATTTGCTTCAAATTTCTACCATTATCTCTCTCTCTAATTAACTTCTCTCTCTCTGCAGTCTTCTCCTTCGTCCAGCTTTGGAATGAGGTCAGTGTCCTTCTCTATTCTCAAGTTATTGTCAACATTTTGACCATTAAGGATGTGATTCTATTCGGTTTTCAGTGAGTTGACATTTGCCGATGTTAACAACTTGGAGCACTGTACTAAGTACCTCAACCAGACCCTCGTTACCTTTGGTTTTCCGGCTTCGCTCGATCTCTTTGCCAGTGATCCGGTACATTATGCGTCTTTTTAGTTTTGTGTTTTTTTTTCTCTTTAATTGCTTTTAATTGGGAGTATTGTTTGTCATCTGCTGTGGAAGGAAGCTGCAGTAAATACTAAAATGCTTGACTATTTTGACAGGTTTCTATCGCTCGTACTTGTAATTGCATCTACTCTTTGCTTCAACAAAGGCAGCACGATATTGAGTTTAGAGAGTCCGCTGATGAGCAGAGGCAGCGGTATGCATAACTGAATTTTGTATTCTGCTTAGTTTCCGTGATGTGCTGAGTGTGATATTTTCAGTTACTGACATGGCTTATTGACGGTTCATTCAGGTTGATTTTTGAATTTTGTAAAATGTACCTTGTATTTTTATTCTGCTCATTTTTTCTAGTTCTTCTAAGGTGCTTTCGTTACTTCCAGAAACCAGAGTACCCGAAGTTAAAGAGACCAGTGTGACCTAGAACAATGGATATCTAGGATAATTAGATGCCCCGAGGAAAAGAGAGAGAATCTCAAGCTGCACACCTGAGAATAGATCTCATAACATAACCAGAACATAGGTAAAATAAAGCTCATATGAAAAACATAGTAAAGAAAGCACTAAACTTTATAGTAAGCATACAAAAATTTATATCTAATTGATCCATTGATGTAGGAAGTATCTCAAGAGACACGCAGAAGTTGAATGTTTGTTTTAACACTTACCTTGATGCCTTAGAAATAATAATAAAAAAATTAGCGAACTTTCCTTCCAGAACCATCTCGCTTGGTTATGAATTACTACCTCTGATTCTAGATCTTTCTACTGTTGCTTTTGTGGATACGCCTAATGTCAATCAAGATAAATACTAGTTTCATTATATGTAAATTGATGTCCTTTGAAGCTGAAGATAAAGAAAGCACTCAACATTTTATGCATACAAAAATTTGTACCTAATTGATTCATAGATGTAGGAAGTGTCTCAAGAGACAAGCAGAAGTTGAATGTTTGTTTTAACACTTTCCCTGATGCCTTAGAAATAATTAAAAAAAAATTAGTGAACTTGCCTTCTCGAACCTTATCACTAGGTTATGAACTAATGCCTCTGATGCTAGATCTTTCTACTGTTGCTTTTGTGGGTACACTTAATGTTAATCAAGATAAATACCAATTTCATTATATGTAAACGGATGTCCTTTGAGGCTGAAGATCAAGAAAAACATAGTAAAGAAAGCACTCAACTTTATAGTTAGCATACAAAAATTTATATATAATTGATCCATAGATGTTGGAAGTATCTCAGGAGACAAGCAGAAGTTGAAATTTTTTTTAACACTTCCCTTGATGCGGTAGAAGTAATAATAAAAAAAATACCGAACTTTCCTTCTAGAATCATCTCACTAGGTTGCGAACTACTACCTCTGATGCTAGATCTTTCTATTGTTTCTTTTGTGGGTACACTTAATGTTAATCAAGATAAATACCAGTTTCATTATACGTAAACTGATGTCCTTTGAGTCAAAGATAAAGAAGAGCTTTTACATGTGCTATAGACTTCAAGTACATGTGGCAAGTGTTGCTTATACATAATCCTCTGGTTTGAGTGTAATATCCCGAAGCTAAATTTCTAAGTTATTGTGATTCAAGTCTCTTTCTCCATCAATATGCCACCACAAAGAGTCAAATATCACACTATCACTTGTTGAGACTTGTGACAGGAAACAAGCCACCATCTCTTATATGTTTCTTTTGATCCTCTCCCGTTGAGTTTCCTTATACTCATTATTCTTCCTCCAAAGCATCTCTATTGTCTCCCATTTGGAAGTATTCTTAGGAAGGCCAAGGACCATTTCAGTTAGTGCAATTACAAATGCTAAAGAATATTCTTCCTCTTCAGCATGGACATTTTTTCATTCTAAGGTCAATGTTATTCTTTCCCAGAGATGCCCAATGTTATTATTAAAGTCTATTACATATTATCCGTCATCTCATATTGGACCTTTTGAGGTTTGGCTATGGTATGGTACTCCCGTATTATTTATGTAAATGGCCACTATGGGCATGCATATGCCCCTCTTTGCTCTTGATTCTTACCATTTTTGGTAAGCACTCCTCTTTCTAGGCTACCATCGTAGTGTACCCAGTATCCCAACATTGTGATAGTGTGATTGTCGATCATGCTTCCATCACCTTGATGTCATAGGAATTTTCCTAGGGGTTCAGCACACTCTAGATTCCCAATCAAACGAATTTACTCCTGGTCTTCTATGTTGACAATACGGTTCCTTGTCAAGGAATTGAAAACACATTGACAGACAAGCGCACATAGGGGTTGGTAGGCTAAGCTTGATCTCATTACTTTTTCATCAAGCGGCAAGTAGAAATAGCAATCCCATAAAAATAGCTTCATTGAGAGGTCTTCCTTTGTTTATACAGCAAAATACCCTACACGCTCCATGACTCAGAAGAACTGCTAATGTTTGTTCTAGCCGTTTTCTTGTTCATGTTGCTGACTTGGTATGGGCAGCGTTTGGGAATCCGCTTTTGTACAGCAAAGTGTTTTTGTCCTTAAAAAATTTCTTCAGAAGAATTCCAAAATGTTCTTCAGAAACACTTTCCTTATTCGTAGCAGTTCTACAACACAATTTTACAAAACTTTTCCAAACTTCTGTGTGCAACTACATTATAACTATAACATTGCTCCAGCACATCCACAATACTACAGCAGTATAACCATAGCATTGCACTGGTTCTCCAAATGCATCCATATACCTTCTCCTTGATTAGCTCTTAGTTCTTACCATTCAAGTTGAAAAAGCACAGCTTGTGCTAACTTGATACAAACAAGTTTCAACCCCGATAAATATAGCAGGAGCAGTAAACAATAAATATTCAATACACGTAAAGAATATTTAGATCTAGATGTCAATGATACTAATCAATCATGCAA
>JAOVVI020014981.1:0-11336 GCA_028571085.2 Nepenthes alata | reverse complement strand
AATGAACTCCGACTTTTCATTGAAAATTAACTCCGACTTTGTATTAAAAATGAACTCCGATTTATATTAAAAATGAACTCCGATTTATATTAAAAATAAACACCGACTTTGTATTGAAAATGAACTCCGACTTTGTACTGAAAATAAACTCTGGCTTTGCATTGAAAATAAACTCCGACTTTGTATTGAAAATGAACTCTGATTTGTATTAAAAATAAACTCCGGCTTTGTATTGAAAATGAACTCCGGCTTTGTATTGAAAATGAACTCCGATTTGTATTGAAAATAAACTCCGGTATTGTATTGAAAATGAACTCCGGCTTTAAGTATATGATTTTTAAACCGGCCTTAAGATATTCTGTACACAATTTCTGAAGGGTAAATTGTGATGTTTCTAACTGAAAATAATTTTTCGTAAGTGATAAGAAGATAAGAAGAAAGTGTGACTGATGCTTTCTGTGACTGATGCTTTCAGTAAGCAATAAGAAGGAAGTATTCTGTTTCTATTATAAGACGGATATGCAGTCAGGTAAGGTTCTTCGGCATGTGCCTTAGAACGTTATGATGGTAATCGAGGATAACTCCGTCCATGGAGTTATACGTGGTCCGCTCCTCCTCGGGGTGTTACAATGTGGAGGGTAACTTCTGTTCTATTCCGTCCCCCTATGGATTGGGGAAGATCCCGCGAGATGGGATATTTCTGTTCAGTATGTGTGGCCTTAGATTGTGTAGAGTGCATAGAACACAATCTATCCTCGATTATTTGCCCCCTTCGCTAGTAGGGTCTACTAGTGGGTTTCGATAAAGATGAGTTTTCTGTAAAAGTAAGACCGACTTCTATTTTCTGGAATATGAGAACATTGATTTTTGATTTTAGAAGACCATTTTCTAACAGTTCTGTATACGTCTGCATCATATTTTTGTTATGAATAACTTTCTTTAGCATTTGTAACTTTATGTGTAATAGTACCTATTTTGCTGAGTTATGTTCCGCATACATGTTTTACTATATACCTGCATGTACCTTGCTGGGCCTCGGCTCATTGTTTTCTGTTTTTTCCCTCCAGATGAGACTATCGAATTCGTGCCTGATGAGAATGAGTAACTAGAGCTCCGTCTAAGAGATTCTAAGGATTCCAAAGCATACTTTGGGAATTACCACAGAAGAAACAGTGGATGTAATGATCTAATTAGAATAGATGTATTTTTAAAACTATCTGCGCATGAATGAATTTTATGGGAATAAGTTTGAATGCTTCAATAGGTTATTAAATTGACTTCTGCTACATATTTTATGGATAATGTGTATGGATCCTAGATGGCATCTGTGATCCTGTGTTATGAATGATGAAATCAAAAAAAAAAATATTCGTTCCGTCACAAGTGTGACAAATCATCTGCAAGAATTGGGCCAGGTAAGCAAGTAGGATTTGGAGCCAAAGTCTTTATAAATTGGCACACCAGGTGCTTCAGGAAGACAAGCGAAGACAAGCAAGCAGAGAAAAGGCCAAGTGCGGTAGCAGCCGCAGTGCTGTGGTGGGCGATAGGATAGCAGCAGTGCAACGAAGAGTGAAAGAGAGATCTTGGCGTTCACTGTTTGCCGCCACACTTGTAAAATCAGTGAGCAGA
Source organism: Nepenthes alata (assembly GCA_028571085.2). NCBI lineage: Eukaryota > Viridiplantae > Streptophyta > Magnoliopsida > Caryophyllales > Nepenthaceae > Nepenthes > Nepenthes alata. Next base: position 9,707 of record JAOVVI020014981.1, on the reverse strand, counting down.
GTGCACTACCAATGAGAGGAATGAGAGAAGAAAAATAGAAAAATAAGAGGGTAGGAGAGTTTCCTAACTCTAGAGTCATTTTTCTTGTTTTTTTCGGGTGTGTTACGAGTGTTCTGTCTCAGGGGTTTTTATAACCAATTTTACATAGTGGAAGCTTATTCGGAGTTTATCACATGGTTTTTCCCTTCGGCTTGAGAAGGGTTTTCTACGTTAAAAAATATTGTGCAATTCTTTGTTCCTTACTCCTAAATCGGTTAGTGTCGACTGTGGGGGGTCTAGGTTTTCTGCTACGCCGGGTTGTGTGCGAATCCGGGTTTCGAACCCCAATAGAGTGCATTTGACATTTCTACATTGAATGCGGAGGATTATCGATAATGATTTTAAGGACCCTACAACTACATCAGTGTTGTCAGCTCATCCCTAAGTTGCATGTAGCTTGTCCTTGCTTATTTTAGCAATAGTTGAAAAGGAGTAAAAGAATAATAGATATATTTGCATTAGTTCATCCTTTTATGCTTTCATTTTTTGGACAGCTCATCTTTTATAGGCTCAACTCCACTCCATAACATCTTGACTACATGCCTGTGCTCTCTTCATGCTGGATGTGATGTGGATTCTATGCGCCAAATGGAAAGGATTCCCCAATGTCAACTTCTTTTTCTGCTTTAAAATCTTTCCCATTTTCCTTTTACATAAGCATGATAGAGCACTTTACTAATAAAACTAGACAAGATGAGAAAAAGAAATGGAAAGCAGATCCTCATACCGGCATTGCAGTCGATCAAGGTTATGGAGAACATAACAAATGTAAACTTCAAAGACTCGAATGAGTAGGCATTACATCCCACCTATTCTGTCAAACACTATATTTATTCCTAAGCACCTAATGCAGAAGGAATGAGGCTTTAAAGCATACCTTCATGATCACTTTCAGACTAGATGAATGTTTTTAGGCCAATGGACAAAAAGAAATCTACATAGACCAGAAAGCTTACCCAAGAAAAAGGGAAAAGGTAAAGTTTAGGCTAATAATTGATGTCATAACAAATTCAATGGTATCCCCAACCGTCAAACAAGAAAAGTTTCAAAATCTACGCAAGAATATTACAACCACCTATGAAAAAGCAAGTCTCGATCCCCAAGCCACAGCGATCTAAATCAAGAGAAGCCATGAAATGATTATCCCCAAGGAACCTTAAGAATAGGCCAATCCAAGATCCCACAACCAACTACAAAGGAAAAAGCCAGAAAAGAGAATCGAATATACCAAATCTGTTGTATTAGCTAAATTCTGTGAAAAAATTGTGATTCGTAATCAAGTTATATTTAAGTCTTTTTCTCTATAGGTTGTGCTCAAATGGGATTCAAGACAAACTCTCAAGATGAAACGGAACCAGCGTTACAGGACAAATTCCCCGAGATAACCACGTGATAAACACTATAGAATGAATTCCATGAGATAACCTCATGATATCCGCTCAAACTGTAGGTCTCATAAGAATTCTGGTGGCGAGTAGCAGAGGAGCTGCATGATAGCCGCTCAAGCTGCAGGCCTAAGAAGAATTCTAGCAGAGAGCCATAAGTAAGCTGCACCACAGCCGCTCAAGCGGCCCGCACACAGTTTTGCCCCTCCATGTTTTTAAACCATAGTTTTTGGCCACCCACTATAAATTCTCCTCTCTTTTCATAAACTAGCAGGCTCTTCCATTATTATTGAAGCCAATGAGAGCAAGAGAAGTGCGGATTAAAGGAGAAGACCTCATTTGTTGTGAGAGATTAAAAAGATTAGGTTTTCTCATTCTCAAACCTCATACCAACTTTAAGCACTTAATACAATTCGGATGCCTCCAGAGTTTTGTGGGTGACGTGGACACTACAGTTTCAATAGTGCTGGAGATTCGTTGCTCACTCCAATATTGTCCGCAAGAAGACCCAAAAGTACATGTTTCATTGTAGAGGAGCGAATCCAATGAATTCTTCGGTATGGGTCAACTCTCAAGAGTTAGGCGGCTAAAGGTTTTCCCGTTTGAATCACCTGAGACGTAAGTCAATTTTCACTGTTGGATTTACTTTAACTTGTTTGAAATGCTTGGAGGATTTTTCTCAAAACTATTTAGTTCTTACGATTTTTCTTCATCACAAATATTTGTGTTTTTTACTTTATGGCTTGTACAATATTTTTACTTGTGATTTTAGTGATGATGCTTGTGTTGGTTTATTGAGTCATATTCGTAGTATCTGGAATAAAATATTCTTTATGTGTATAGAATATTTGTGCATTTTATACCTCTACTTTACAAAGGGTCTAAACTAAAGCTGATAACGAGGTGCCCCAAATCTTTCAGAACATAAATCAATACTAACCAAACCACTCTTCGCCAAGTCAAACTTTAGAACAACAAACCTGAAAAAATTCCATTTAAATAATACACCACAAACCATATCCAAGTAAATAAAGACGTGGAAATAGAATTTTCCAGAAAGTCACAAAGTGCATGAATCCTACAAAAGCATACCTTCATATCTTGAATAATTCCCCGAACAAGACTCTATCCAACATCCTACTCAAAACTTCAAAAACCGAAAAAAAGGGCAAAGCATCCATCGTATCTTCTCCAAATGTCTTTAGCCGAGAAATTGTCTCCCAATTGACAATGACAACAAAAACAACATAGAAAAGCACCCTCTTGACCAATTATCACTTGACCAATATCAGATAACACCCAAACCATTCATATCAAATATTTCATTAAAAACAATAGATTTCATATGTTTTTTTTTTCACTAAAAAAAAACCATTCATTTCAAATATTTCAAATGCATATGCAATTAAACCTGATGGGCACATTCGTCCTTCCAATAGAAGTCTTGATACAAAGATGCTTGAGGTGACACCGCAAACCAAGCACATATAAAGGTGTGCATTGATTTTTACTTGTTTTATTATGTTGTTTTAATGAAACAAACATATGAAATCTAGTTTATTTATTTATTTTAATGGAGTACTTGATATGAGAGGTTTGGGTGTTATTCATTATTGGTCAACAGGATGTTATTTTATGTTGTTTTTATTGTTATTGTCAATTGGGAGACAATTTCTAGGTAGAAGACATTTGGAGAAGATAGGATGAATAATTCAAATATTGATAAAAGACAGACTAATAAAAACGAAAAATTGAAATACAGATAGAAAACAGATTAATAGAAGAGTAAAAAATATACCAAATAGAATAATTCTAACTTTAGATTTGAAGAATTGTCGTAGCAGTAAAACTTTGATAATCTCGTCGTAATGCAAAATTTGAAGAAAAGAAGGAGAAAGTAAGCAAATTACAAGACAACAATTTTGAATTCTTTGAGGGACATAAGCTAGAACTATTAAAGCCTCTAACATCCGACCACTTGCTATATCTTGAATGAACCCTTCAGTATCCTTTTATAGCCTTTTGTTGTTGATTTTGGCCGTCCAGTGCGCTTTGATCTGAACCACTCTTTTGATATGTAGAGTAGGTGGAATCATATGTCTTGTTGAGTAGGTGAGTAGGTGAAATCACATGCCAGCTAACCCATCATTCTATCTATTAGTCTTTGAAAAGTTGATGTGGTTGCTGTGAAGGATTAGTGATATTGTAATTAGCTACTGTTGAAGATACATTTGCTAATGCCTAATGAGTAGTCATTAGTGATGGCTAAAAAGTAATGCAATTAATGATATTGCTTCTCCGTTTATTATTTCTCACATAATCTTGAACATAAATATTTATGCCAAAAAGAAATAAGTATTTGTTTTTTTTTATTTTGAGAAAAACTTGGAAATCGAATGGATCATGAACAAACTGACATTCGTATGGGTCAGGGGCCAATGGAGTAGGGGGCTAGATGGAAGAGTCAGAGGATTTTTCAATATTAGCCCATTTTTGTATAGTACTATGTATCTACACCATGAAGTCCTAAAGCTGAGCCTACTTGAATGACTTCTTAGGGGTGACAGAGAGACTTGGAGAGGAGACCTTGAGTATTGGAGATGGCTGTGGTGGAGCTGCTGGTGATGGAGCTAGAGTAGATATTGGAGTTGCTGGAGGCGGTGTTGATATCGCTGGAGTGACCGCAATTGGTTGAGTAAGAGGGAGTTGTTGTGATACTTTGCGAACTATTTGTTTAATGGTCTTCAAATTATGAAAATTGGCTTGAATATAGGCAAGAGTAATTTGACTATGATCAAATTTATCCCACCATTTAACGTAGAATCCTTTGACGATTAACGCTGGTGTTCGTTAGTAATATTATTGACAAAGAAAAACCTATACCATAATCCATAGGATTTCACAATCAATATAAAAATATATCTTTTTAATAAACATTAAAAAATCCTTGCATAAAGTTTTTTAGTATAGATGATATTTTTTAACATTAGTTGGATAAATTGTTGGAATGGGTCCAAATTAAAGCCACCATTTTGTGAACTAGTTTGGCGAAATTATGGATAAATTTTTTTTTATTGTTGAATAATACTTTTAATGGCCAAGCCAATGCCAAGAATGAAATCGTATGATTTGAATGCACTTACTAGACTCTAATTCTTACTTAAGGATGTCTTCATACCCAATGTCAGAAGCATCGCTCTCAACTATTAGGAATGTATTAGGTTGAGGAATTCCTAAGCAATGACGATTTTAAACTTGTTTGAGTTGTCTAACTATTTTGGTATACTACTCTGTCCATTGAAATGGATTCTTTTGGAGCCTTTAATATAAATGTTCACAAATTTGTCACCACTTGGGAATAAAGTCTGCTGCATGATTGAGACAACCTAAAAATCTTTACAATTGTGTTTTATCTTGATTTATTAGGAAATTTATTAGCAAATTTAATTGATATTTGAATAGGAGTGATTGTATGTTTATAGATATTAAATCCTAGGAATCTTACCTTATTTTGAAATAATTTTATCTTAGTGGATGATACTACTAAACCATTTTATTTAATAATATTTAGGAATTTATGTAAATGTTTAAAATATTGTTCTATAGATTTTGAAAATACTAATACATCATCAACGTAAACAATTATAGAATTTGTATAAGGATTAAATATTTAGTTTACAATATTTTAAAATTTTAATGGTACATTTTTTAGTCCAGAGGGCATTAAGTTCCATTCGAAATGTCCAAACAAGACTGCAAATTCTGTTTTATATCTATCTTGTTTTTTATTTGGATTTTCCAAAATCCACTTTTCATATCAAATTTTGAAAATATAATTGTATTATATATTTTCCAAAATAACCGAGATTATTCCAAATGGATTATCCTACTCAATAGATAGAAAAAATTTATAAATAGAAACTTTTGATTTCAAAACGACATTAGCTATCAAAAATAATGAACAAACAATATCAATAAAAAATGATATGCAATTTATCAATGTAATTACTTTAAAAGATGATTTTACTCTAGACATGGATTACTTAAGGAAAGAATTTACATCAAAAGAAAATGATTATCTTAAGAAAAATAGTATTTTTACTTTTTTACCAAAGAACAATCTAAGGAATATAGAGATATCTAAAAACAAACTATGACAAAACTTAGAGAAGATTTTCCATTTTTTGAATGGTTTTTACCATACGTAGATAGAAATAAATTAATGCCAAAATCAAGACTATTAGATAAAGCCAATAACCAAATCAATATTAATACAAAAATATCTACTCAATGGGCAACTACTAATGGCCAGCACATAACATCTGTACATCCACCATTGTCATCCTAAAATTAAATATTGATGGTAATTTGAATGGTGCTCAAATTACGGCTATACCTTTTAAGAATGGTGCTGATCACTATCCAACTGATGTTGCAACATTAAAAGATATTTAAAAAAAATCTATAAACAAAATAATTAACAATCTCAAACGTTATATACTGTAGCAAAACAATTAGATAGGATACTTTATGCACTCCGCAATAAACTTGAATCAACCAATGTTTTCCCTCATAGTGTTTCTCCACCCCTTAGCTCACCTTATACATTATCCAGAGAGGATAATGGTCAATTACCTCCAAAAAGGACTGATATTTTTTTCAAAAAACTTACTGAAAAAATTCAACAATTAACTCCCTTGTCCTCCTCTAATACACCTAATATGATCAAAGTAGTTCAAAGTATTGATTAAAATGAAGATGTTACCAATATAGATCAAGAAATTAACAAAATCCGTCAATCAAGGAGGTATACTCCCAATCCACCCAGAACATGTCAAATTAGAAATTACTATCCTAGGTTGACTCCTCTGGATATTTAATATGAAGAAAGAAATCAATTCCAACCAAAGGTATTCAATGGAGAAGCAATTCATGAATAAAACATAGATCGCAAGTCCAAATATAAAATAACATGTCTACTGCAGGATATTAACATGGTAGCTATGGCCTATCAAGTCCAACAAATTGGAGACCATCGGGCCTGTAAATTTAGTGGTTGGATTTTCAGGCACACTCAAGTTCCGGTGGGAAAATGCATTACTTCCACATCAAAAAGATTATATTCTTAACTATGCTGAATCTATTCAAAATATAGGTAAAGATGTAATTCAATTCGAACAACATGAAAATGCAGTAGAAATACTTATCACTATATCCCAAACGTTCATAGGCAACGAAGAAAAAGAAATAACAAATTCAAAAAATATCCTCTCAAACCTAAGATGCCTAACACTTCAAGATTTTAGATGGTATAATGATTTAATTGTTACACATTTTTAGAAAAAGAGACTACAATGAACCATTTTGGAAAGGTTTGTCGCAAGATTACCAACCTTATTTGCCAAAAGAATTTAAACAAATTTAACTAGAGGAAGAACTATTCCATGGAATGAAATGACCTTCGGACAACTCTTCGCCTTTATCAAAATGGAAGAATTACAATTATGTCAAGAACATAAAGAAGAAGCAAAATTCCATAAGGATAGTAAGCAATTTAAAGCCTAGCTAGGAGCCTTTTGTCAACAATATCGAATAGAAAATTAAGGACAACTTCTAGAACTAAACCAAAATATTCCAAAAAAGCATTATAAACCACCAAATTTACCCTCATAAACTAAACCACATAGAAAATACACAAGACCAGCTAGGCATACTACTCAAACAAAACCAAAAATACCAACCTTCTAAGATAATTTGCCGGAAATGTAAGAGACTTGGTCATAAATCTAACCAAGACCGACTTAAGAAGAAAATACATAAATTATTTAAAGATGATAAACAAACATGCAACAATTTAAAAACAATTTTGCTTAGTGATTCAGAAAAACCTGAATACCAAATAGACTAAGAAGAGGATCGAATTTATGAGATTCAAGAAAATGAATGAAGCAACACATCTTATACTTAGTCCGATAAAGATCAAGAAAATAATGAAATTCAACACTTATGTGGTTACAAATTACAATTTAATATGTTAAGAATAAAAGAAGAGGAGTTTCTCATTGATATAATAGACAAAATTAAAGATCCGAATATAAAGCGACAATATTATTTAAAACTAAAATTCTATTAACCCAAAAACAAAAATATGAAAACTCAGAACCATTTAGTTTAGCAAAAATATTTGAGAAGTACCCATCCCAATCTTTATTTAAACAAGTCACCACAAGAGATTTACAAAATGAAATTAAGCAATTAAAAGTAGAAAAAAAGGAATCAAAAAATCAAATAGAAGAACACAAAATTACAGAGTTACAATTAGATACTAGATTATTAATACTTGAATCAACAATATTATAATCAAATTCTAATGAATCATCCACCTTGCAACCTAATTTGGAAGCACTTAAGAGGAGAAACAACAAAATAAAGAATAATATTTATAATTAATCACAAAAATCAATTTCTAAAAATAGTATTATCAAATCACTCTAGTAATCAACAATGAAAATCATTTAAAATTAATATCTCTATTATATAATGGAGCAGATTAAAATTGTACATAAGAATTAATTCAAACAAAATATTACCAAGAAATAACAAAACAAATTTGATGGGCCCCAGAATGAGGGCTCATGAAGCACGGCCCAAATATCATAAAGCCCAAAGATTGCGTCCACAGACCATGAGGACCGCGCGGCCCAAGGGGCCCAAAAGCATAGGATGGTGTCCGAGAGGCCAAGGCCACGACAATGGTCCGAGAGACTCTTTTAAGAAAGCTCGAGGACATCAAAGTCCAAGATAACAAGCGACATCCAGATACAATGACAAGAAGAAGTTAGCGGACAGTTAACACTTAAGCCCGAGAACTTCAAGAGTTCCGACTGCTCTCAGATCGGTCCGAGAGGTCAGAGAAAGACCCAAGGACCCTTTCCAATGAACCCACAGCAGACAGGTGGTGTCCGCGAACTCGCTGGATAACAAGACATGATACAAAATTACGAGGACAACCTCGCACGCGGCCGAGAGCACCAACTCAGCAAACTTCGCCAATTCCCAAGGTACCTGCAACCGCAGACGGACGTCACATCTGCAGGGCAGCCTGGTCAGGTCAATGACTGGCACCTAGGCTTTGCTCCACCTGGCACGGTCAGAGCCTGCCAGTCGGCAGCTTTTACAGTGACCAATGGGCGGCTGCCGACTGATTAGCCACCTGATGACCGCCACGTGTCCCCATCTCAACGGATCCACTTCACCTATAAATACCCTGTGAGGTTTCACTCGCGGGGAAGAGGGGAAAAAAAGAGGAATTTTCTAAAAGGAAAAACGGTCACTTAGACTAAAAAAAAGGGAAGCCTCCAAGGAAGTACTGAAAAAAGAGTAAAAAATACTCAACAAAATTGTATACTGTAAAAGACTCCGAACCATAGTGAAGCATATTGGCAGGCCCAGAGCCTCGTGGATTTTAACTTCCTCTTTCACGCGGAAAGTTTTCCACGTAAAATCCGGTGTGTCCATCCCCCTTTTTCGATCTCACTCTCTCATACATTTGTGTTGCACTAGGCCCCGAAACCCAAAACGCAACATTGGCGCCGTCTGTGGGAACGTCGTGACAAAAAGCTCACCGACTTCCTACCATTCCACAACAAGTGCTCTGAACATGATGAGCAAACAGGACAGCACGTCTACCCGAGAGGATGAACCCTTCGACAGATGCCTCCCCATGCGCGGCAGGATGAGTGACGGCCTCGGTACTAGCGTACGCAAGCTAGTGGAACGGGTGGACGGCCTCTCACGAAAAGTCCACACCCTTCGCAAGAAGGTAAACGAGTAGTCTGGAGGAACTTACCCCGAAAGCTCGCGACTAGCAGGGCGCCGGGAGCGACAAGCTGCCCAAGCTCCCGGCGAGTTGAGGGACTACCTAAACAAGAAAAAGTCTTTGGCACAGACTCCGATGAAGAAATGGCTCAAAAGGCTCTAGAAGACTGTCTTTGGACCGAAGACTGTCTTAGGACCGAAGACCGGCGAAGCCAGCGGGCCGGAAAGAAGAGAAGACCCCCTGCCCCCGAGGATAGAGGAAAGAAAAAGAAGGGCGAGCGCCCAACAGAAGACCTGCGGACCGCCTGGGCAAAACGAGCCCGGACGGGTTGTCCTCGGGGGAGAAGGGTCATCAGGCCCACCTGTTCTCACTAAGTCGCTCACCAACATCTTGAGGCAGATCCGATATAAGGAGTTCCTAAGATGGCCCAAAGCGTTGAAAAACCCTGAAGGGGGCGACCAGTG
>JAOVVI020014980.1:0-11336 GCA_028571085.2 Nepenthes alata | reverse complement strand
GGCGCTTTTTGGGGACCGTGGGCTTGCCAAGAACAAAACCGTGCAGGCTTGGCCCAAAGCGGACAATATCCACATGCGGGTGCCTGGGGACGTTATAGATAGTATCAGAGTCTGAACTCGGGCCGTGTGCCATCGAGGACGCTGGGCCCCTAAGGGTGGGTGGACTGAGAGGTCCCACATCGGTTGGAAAAGAGGAATGAAGCGTGCTCCTATGAGTCGTGGATACCTCCTCGTGGACGCGTTTTGGGGGCCGTGGGCCTGCCATGAGTAAAATCGTGCTGGCTTGGCCCAAAACGGACAATATCTACATGCGGGTGCCTGGGGACGTTACAGTTTCGGACCGGGCTTTATTTTAATATTTGATATAATATTTATACTTTCTCATAGAGTAAAAAATTTTGAATATTTACACTTTAATCAAAGTAGAAAAGTTTTGGACATTTGTACTTTTCTCACAGAGTGAAAAAGTTTTAAATATTTATCATAGAGTTTGATGTTTTGTTGAGAATATTGTAAGGATTGAACGGAAATAATATATTTGGATGTCCTAATATATCAAGTACAATTGATGACTGCATCTATCATCCACAAAGGGCAAAAGAAAGTGGGTTTTTTTATTTGTCTATAGGGTGTAATTTCTAAATGGCTAATCTATAGGTCTAAATAGTAGTGTTTTGGCTTAAAGTCACTGGGAGTATGTCTAACCCTTCCTCAAAATTAGTCATTTAATATTTAGTCCTCAAAATTTAGCATGATTTAGATTTTGAGATTTTAACATGTATTGTATTTGATATTTTGAAATGTTTGGCATTGAGATTTGCAAGTTTTGATACGATATTCAAAATCATTAAATTTTGGACATTTGAGCCTTTAAAAAACATATGATTTGGACCATTGAATTGTTTCGTACAGTTGAGATTATTTGGTATTCACATATGTAGTATGAATTTTGGCGTACAAAATCATGAATTAGACTATATATTTGGACATTTGATATATTAGAACATTTGATATAAATATTAGATTTCATATGTGTTTTACTATTTTGTTTGTATTTTATTATTTTCCGTTTCTCTATTTGTTTTATGGACATATATTTATTATTATATTCATATATATTTATTGAGCTTTAGGCTCATATATTGTGAATATTTTCTAATATTTTAGATTAGTGGGTTACAAATACTTGTAGAATTTGGACAGATAAGATTTAAAGATTTGGTTTTGTTTTATTTACATTTGGATTTGTATTTGACTTATTTATTTTTGGGACTCATATTTGGGATCATTGTACATTTCAGTTTACCGCAATTTGTATAATTTGTGAAACTGGTAGTGGATAGCTTATGGTATATTTATGTTGTAATAGTTTGGATATTTCATTGGATGCTTTCCTTGTTTTTGGTTTGAGCAGGTTTATTTATTATTATAGTTAGAGGCCGGTTCGAGTTTGGTTTGACCAAATCCTATATCTGCTATGATTTGTGGTTTTTATACCATTTGGTCTTTGGGTACGGTTTGTCTGAACTAACTTTGGGTTATTTGGATTTTAATTGTTCATGGATGATTATCATCATCTAGCTTTATTTATTAATAATTAATACTTGCTTGTGCCGGGGATGTGTCAAGATATCTAATTACGAATAATAGTTAGAGGGAGCTTGCAATGCCTAACAGTTGAACGTGAATGTCTCATCGGAGGCAGCGACATGAAAGTAATCTTATCATAAACAATCTGAAAAATCTGTTTCTCAGTATGATTATGGGCTGGGATCGGCCCTGTCTAAGAACAATGTCGTTTTGTGTGTGCCATGTGAAGTAGACTGTTGCAGCCAAGGTCATCTTGAATACACTCACCATTCGGTTTTGCCCCTTCCATCTCAGGCTAGCCTAGTTTAAACCAATCAATTAGTTGTCAGCCGACCATAAGCATCTGATGCTACTGCATAAGTTGTACCACACGGTACGGGGAAAAAACTCAAGTGAAGTAGAGGTGATTATGGGATTCATCGTGGAGATCACACAGAGAACACAACGTATTACAATTGATAAACTGCACCACCTTCACTTGTACTCAATGTACCTAAATAGCCAACCGTTGGATGAAGTTATGCGCAGGAATGCAATTAGGATCCCAAACCATCCTATACCATAATACCTCAGAACCCTCGGGTTGAAATAAAGTGAGTCGACCTGGTAGAGGATAAATCTTGGAAGTAAAATCCCAAACTACCTTGTCTCGCAGTGAAGAGTCTGGATAGAGAGGGCATATTCTCTGTAAGTTTAAGAAATATGAGGGTCATGCCTATTGGGTCAAGCCAAGCATGTTCAACAATAACACTATTGACACGAGACGCAAGGGAACCTGGTTAATAAAAAATTTCCAGTTGTTTTCTAGAAATTGATTCAATTCAGAAATGACTTTTCTACTAACTGAATTGCTTAAATTAATAAAAGGAAGGCCTGGTCCATTTCATAGATATAAAATACTCTGCGGGTTGGCTTCTTGATGGGTAGTTGCTCTTTGAATGCTCATTTGTTATTAGATTAATATTTTTGGTTTCTTGAACTGCCATACTGTATTACACTACCACTGGGTTTTACCCCGTATTTGCACTGGAATTAAACTAAATGTTATTAGTAAATCCTAACCAACCCAAATCAAATAAGCCTCAAATGATACAAATTCAAATTATCAAAAGATATGCCCGGGATATATGACTTATGTAAATTCACATATCTATCTCCAATTGCACTCTTCAAAAGACAGGTTTCTCCACTGAATGTCCACCTCAAGTCATAGTCTTATAAAAGGGGTGGATTAATAAGATGTCAACAGAATGAATCATGGCTGCGAGGACAACAATATATCTTTATTTCAACGTCTGCAGTTGTGTACCTATTTGGTAGCCTATCTCTACCCTTAGTACATCCAAGTTTCATCTGTTAACATATTCACAAATTTTGAATAATGATTGGACATATTAGGGGCCTTTTTCAGCATGTCGACAATGAATGAACAAATTGCAATTTTTAGAATCAAATTAAATCTTGATAGATTAGTTGAACGTCCAATTACTGAAAAGCAAACGAATAGTTCAAGAATAGTTGTATCTTCGTCAGTCTGAGTAGAAAGGTTAATTCAATTCGTGCTACTTTATTTCATTGTGGCTGTATATTTGTCCAGAGGAATTTTTAAGGCCATCATCGTTGAAGACAAATTTGAATCTCTTAAATCATGCTTATGTGGAAAATTGAAACCTCTAAACCATGTTAGTATGGAAAATTGAAGCCTCTAAGTCATGCTTATCAAGCAACCAAATGTTCACATTCCTCATGTGAACACCACGTGTGAAAAAAATCATTTTTCAACATGAAGCTCCTCTTTTAATTATTCAGCGAAAATGTTTCAGAAAACACTGCCAATTTTCCAGAATCCAAGAGGCCTTTTGTTTTGATGAAATCATGATTGGACTTCATCCTGTTGTCTTTCGCGTTTCTTTCTTCTCTCTGGTTATTTTTGGGGTGGGATTGGATGCCTATATAATAGTACATATATATATTTTTTTTTTTTTGGGGGTCCCTCTCTGGAGATTTGGCTAATATATTGATTGGTTCATAAACCTGCTTAGGTTTTCATTTGTTAATTACCACCAAGGCATTCCATTAATTTACTCAGGTTTTTGACCATTTTTCAGATCCCTTCCATGAAGTGAGGAGAAGAGGTAAGAACAAAGAGGTATGTAATGCAAATTATTTTCACGCTTCTTTGTTCTATGAAACAGTGGTAAACTGCTATGAAGATTGAATTTAGTGCTGGATAAACCACATGCAAGTCAATTTTAGTTTTTGTTATTCATTTTTTTGCCTAATCTGGAGATGTGAATTAATGTAAACATACTTCGAGATAGGCGTCCAACGCGTTTCATATTTCTGTTTTTGTGCATCATTAAGTTGATTGGAATCCCTAAATTTAGCACTTACAATCTGCCATATAAACACTCATACATGAAAATGTACACTTGCATTTTTCCCTTTTTTGGCTGGGGGAAGCATTAACTTTGGTGGTTCTTTTATTTGTGATGGTCTTTTTATTAAGAGTTTATAGGATGATTCTGTTATTGATTTACCTTGGAAGATTGTTGATCTTTTAGTTTATGCCTAGCACTGGGGGATGGTGTTTCTTTTGTTTCCAAGAGGACTTTGGAACTAACAGCGGGAAAACTTTTCGGAGAATAATTTAAAATGGATGCTTCTGTTAAATTAAATAGGATTCTTGATGGGATGGAGGACAACTTTGGAAGTTCAAAAGAAGATTTTGAAGGTAGTTCTGCAGGAAATGATGGGTTTTGGTTCTATTTTTGGGTTTGACCTTTTCTGGCAATGAAGATCAGACTACTGTGACTCTCTGAAGAGATTGAGTCTAGGTAGTTGGAGTTCTTTAAGGTTTCAAATTGCAAGGATTAAATGTTGAAAAGTGGAAAGGATAGGGGACTGAAGAAGCTTGAATGAAATGTGAACTATAATAGGAATTGACTGATATTAGGACTACTTTTTCTGTTGTGGTTTGGTTTGGGGTTGGGGATGCTCTTTTTTGTGGTTGTTTCTATTGTATGGTGGTTTATTTTTGTACTTGGGTTCTTTTGTATTTTGAATAAATCCTTTCTCACTGATTAAAATAGATTTGATCTTGCATGCTATGTGGATGTGACTAGCTGTATGGGTGGTTTCCCCCTTAAACTTTTTTGGTAATGACCATTGAACCACACTCAAGGCATGTTATTTGGCAGAAAGCCATTTTGCTTTCTCCAGTCTTGTTTCCTTTCTTATTTGAATGCTATTATCAGAATATTTTTTAGTGAAGTTAGGTGGGAATCCTAGTAAAGATACTTGGGGCCTAGTGCATCTGTTATTGAAGTGCTTTCAGTTTTTTTGTGGTTGGGGGATATCTTTGGTTTATTGTAGATTTGGTCATTGTAACATTGTTACATGGTAATTGGTCTTGGGTATACCAACATATTCATTTCCATAGTAAAGTATTGTAGTAATTACACAAAAGTGGTATTGCTGCGCATTTCTATTAAAATGCAGAGTAGTGATCAAATACAGAAGCTCCTGTTTCTTTCCAACTTTTTTCTGGCGGGAAATTGTATGTTTACACCTTTGTTTAATGATCTTCCTAGAACAAGGCCTCCCATGCGTATAGCAGGATGATGAATCGGATGATGGAACAGGGTCTATTTGAATTTGCAAACTAGGGATGGTGGGAGTTGCACCAATCTCGATTTCTCATGTTCTTTTGAATATGTGAGGATTATTTTTTCGAAATGATCTTTGTTAAAGCTGTGTACGCCCTCCCATGTGTTGAGTTGGATGTTGGGAAGAGTGGTGGAACAGTGACTTTTTGAATGCAACAAATTCAAGGTTGCGGGAAGTGGATTGATATTTGTTTATTATCTTTTTCCCCAATGATACTACTCTTCTTTTTGGTGGGTTGCCGTCAACTGGTTGCTAAGGTGACTTTTTTTTTTTTTTGTGTGTATTTATAGCTCTTGAATATTCAAGCTAATCTAGGAAAAACTCAAGCTTATTCTGTGGGTGATGAGGTGAATAGCACTCTTTGGTTTGGTATAATGTTGATAGCTTCTAATTGGTTTCCATCTTCAAGCCAAGTTTGCATTAATGATTCAAGATTTTATTCACCATTTATTTATTGTTTATTTGCGATGCCTACAAATAATGATATATGTGCCATTTACTATTAGAGCTGAATTATGATATGAATTGCCAGATTTTGGGTTAATCCTCATCTCTTTGTTTCCCTTCTTCCCTATCCCCAATTCTTTACGCTGCATCATTTTTATCAATTTTGCATCTCTTTTCATTATTTTGCTTTCCTTAATTGTTCTGGTATCGTATCCTCCCCAATCATGTCCTTTGTACATGTGAATTTCTCATGTATTTATGTCTCACTTTCCTGGTTACTTTTGGCTTCTCATCTTCCTCCCATCTCATCTCTTTGTCCGTGTTGTTCCATACTTCTCAACTATTTTTTGTCTATCACCTTTATTGAGTCTACTGGCTTCTTATCTCCTTCCTCCATCATAATCCGTCATATGTTTCTGATAATTTTAGGCTTTTGCCTTACATTGAAGAGGTATCAGAGCAGAAGGTTGTGATGCCATAGTTATCCTCGTCTACTGTTTCTGCCACCACTGTCCATCACTGCTACAACCACTGCAACCCATTCCTCCCATTATTCAATAGAATGTTAATAGGCTAGTCATACCAAAGATGCTGCTATCTTCTATCCATCCATTGCCATTGACCATCAATCTATGAGAACAAAAAAATAAAAAATAATATTGACTTCCGCTTTCATAATCCAGAAATCCGACAAGTACTATCCTTCTACTTTCGTACAACTGAAAAAGAAGGAAAAAGGAACAGTCAATAGTAGTTGCCATGCAAACCACCATTACTGTTACCATCATTTCACCGGCATATATTGCCACCGTCGTCGTTAAAGGGGGAAAAAGGAATCAATACTTGACCTAGTACTCTAGCTTGAATGTGTGAGAATAGAGAGAGCGCTGGAGTGAGAAACTAAGATCAAGAGGAAATTGAGGAAGCAAAATTAATTTAGCGGGAGAGAATGAGTGAGAGGGATTGCCTCCTGATATCTTGTAAATATGTAATAATGTTTGTAAGAGATATATGCGATGATGTTAATATTTCTACAGGACATATGTGTACAGTTTGATGAATTCGTTGCTTTTGTCCCAGAGTGCGGATTACAGGAGTTTCCAAGGATCAAGAAAAAGAATTGAGCACATTGGTCAAGCGGCAAAATTCTATGGTTTTGAAAATAATGTTTGTAATGCTCGATGGGCTGGTTTTGGAAGGAGTGGTATATTCTAAAATTTGAAGCTACAATAAGAAAATTCATTAGTTGAGTGTTTATGGGCTTAATGGAAACAATGGTATTGTTTGATACTATTCTATTTATCAAACAAATTTGTGTGAATATTGCTTTGTTGTTTTGGGTGCTCTGTTTCTTTACCTGATTGAATAACCAATGGTAAATGGCCTTCCCAGAAGTCTTTACTTATTTTCCTTTCGTATTGTCCTATGGATAGGAAAATGCGTGTTATTTTGGCAATTAGTATGCTGATTGGGCTCTTGATTGTTTTGGCTACATTCAGTCTAAAAATAGCTGTAACTGCCCATTTTCTCTATGTAATAGGCTTGAACACTGTGCACAAGTAAGGATTTGGTTATTGTCTGCTGTTTTCACTTAATGGCTTTTACCCAAAAAGAGTAATTCCAGTGTACAACTACGAAAATCTCACAAATTAGTTATTTATAACTGGAGAAATGAAGAGCAATCAATGAGTAAATGTTGTTACTAATTTGTTTGCTGAATTTCATATGTGCTACGCATTTGTTATGAATCTTGCGTTTGAATTTGAATGATCTAAAACTTTGACAATATCTTTGAATGATCTAAAATTCGACAATATCATAGGATAGTAAGAACAACGATGGAGTGGATGTATATGGTTTGATTATATGCATGAGGTTCGGGCCTTTGTCTTTCTTATATCTTCTGCTAGGTTGATGAATGTGGATTTTGATTTCCAGACATTGCATGAATGCTCCATCTTTATTAGACAAGCTGGAAGAATGAACATGACTCATGGCTTGTTTTGTTTGCTTAGAAAACTACTGATATAGTGATACTAATTGATAGAGAAAACAATGTCACTAGATGCAGGAAACAGCTGGGAGTTCCGTGTTGTCAGAGACAATAGAGTTAATCAAAATACTGATAAAGAGACAAAGCCTGCTTCAGCTCAAGGAACACCTTCCAATGATCAGCTGATAGGAAATGAGAGAGGTTGCTACACTGTTACTTCAGTGTTGATAATTTGTTGGGAAGTTTAATATCTTAACGAAAAAAAAAACATGGTTTTCTTCCTTTCAGTTTCTTCTCGTTTTTTTGGTCATTGGTGTTAATTTTCTTTTTTAATATTTAAAACACATTACACTAACTTGTAGATACGAGTATAGCATATCACTTTGATTTTTGAATTTTTCTGATTCAAATCAATGTGCATATTTGTCTTATTTTCCTTCACCATCCTCCATATTCTCTTTCATATTCCTCCTGTTCCATACTCTTCCCTTTTCATAAATGTGGGCCCTACTTTTTGGTGGTGGGGGAGGGGTGTTAGGTGGCTGCAAAAAGGTATTCGTTTTCCTCGCTTCTACTTGTTATGGTTTACCGAAATAGCCTCTTTGAATTGCTAGGATAAGTTTGGCAAATTGGGCTATTCCTTATTTTGGACCTGAGTCAGTATTTGTTCCTCCTGGATAAGATAATTTTTGTTGTGTGTAATTTGTCTTCCTTATGAAAGTGTTCAAGAACTTGCCAAATGAAATAGAGTTAGCGAGACTGGTTTAGTTTATACACCTTTGTATTTCCCTTTCTGGTTATTTTTGTTCCCAACCTGTCAAGCCTGGAGTGTGAAATGTCAATATCCCAGTGAAATATGATCATGGCTACAAATGTTAATCCCAAGAAAACGTGGTAAGGGTTTAACCATGGTGATGTATAAAGATTTTCAAGGATTTTCCATGAAGGTTTTGAGAATTTTTAAGATGTTTTGTTGGTTTAAATTGCCTTCAAGGGGAGAAAATGTTTTGTGTGGGGTGTTAGGAAGAAAGAGAAACGAGAAATTGGTTCACATCCCAAAATATCTTGGTCGAATACGGTCACCCTAGGCTATAAGTGTAATACATTGTTCCTATCAGATTTAATTTGATAATATCAGTTTAATTTGGGTTAATTCGATATATCAGAAATAATTGTGTAATATAAAATTTAAATGAAATTTGGAGCAAGGAAACAGCTTGGCGCCTAAGGCACGTATGATGAGTGCCTAAGCACGTTTTCTAGTATGAGCGCGTCCGAGGAACGCATTAGGTGGTGTTCGAGCGTGAAAAACATAATAGGTGCACTGGAGGGTTGCCTGAGACGGCACTTGTGCACAATGAGGGTTTGGGCACTATGACTGATGCACGCTTGAGGAGCGCTTGTGCACCAATTCGCTTATATAAGGCTTGACGCACAATGTTCGGCCATTTCGTGCGGGAAAGAAGAGAAGGAGAAGGAAGAGAGAGAAAGAGGAAAAGAGTTAGTTCGAAGTATCCTTTTGTCAAATCTGTTTAGTTGGAGGTTGAGACAAGTATCCTTATGCCCTGCCCTTAGTTTATTTTCGGTTCCGATTATTTTTGCTTACGTTTGGTGATTTTAATATATATGCATGTTATTTTACTTATCCTATTTGATTCTCTCATGCATGCATGTCTCTTATACCGGTTGTTTTGGGATTTTACTTCTGTTTGGGAAAAATATTTGAGAATTTTGTTTATTTCATGAAAATGAGTAAATATTTTGAGGTATTATATTCGTGTATTAGTTTATTTGTAAAGAAAAAATCATGAAAACCTGCATATGGGCCATGCATGTGGTATCCATGCATTGTTGCTCCGGGTTGGGCTCTATCTTTGTTACGTGCTTCGATATGTGACCTTTTCTGAGTGTCAGCTTTGACCTTTTCCACCAGATAAGAAAAATTTTATGATATGTGATATAAAAACTCTCTTTGGTTGTGTTTTTATGAGAATCATCGTAAAGAATTGAACGAAACTAATATATTCGAATATTCTAATATATTAGACAGACTAGAAAATTATACTTGTTATCTACAAGTGGCAAAAGAAAGTGGCGTTTGACCTCTTCTATTGAGATAATATGTAGTCGGCCCGCCTTTAAGTCTAAATACTAGTGATATGGCCTCAGGTTATTGGATGTACGTATAACCCTTTTCTAAGTTAGTCTTTCGGTATTTAGTTTTTCGATTTGTGTATATTTTAGATTTTTGATATATTTTACCTACTTTATTTGTATTTGAAATTTTGATTGAGATTCATAGATTTCGCCCACAGTTGAAATTCGATTGATCTTGTACAATGGGGAATTGTGACTTTCGTTTTGGATTCGTTTGGATTATGCTTTCGTTTGGAATATATTTTGAATACGAGATTACATTTGGATTTTCGTTGACTGGCTCTTGGATTGTGGTTTACACATTTTATATATAAATATTTGATATCCCTCATCCTGATTTTGGACGCATTGATTTTATATTAAATTTACTGATACTTGTTGCTTTCAACTCACATTTCCATTTTCTTATCCCTTTTAGATTAGTGGGCTTCGGATATATTGCAGGGAATTTAGATGCAAATTGGATAGAAGTTTCATTTCTTTTGGCGCGTATTAGTATGTGGTTCAGATTGTATTTGTGTCACTTATATTTGGGTATTGTGAGACGGCGGATGTTGGTTTATGGTTTTGTATGGAAGAAGTTGGATCATTTCGTTATCTAAAAATATACGTTGTTGGTTTGTCACTCCCTTACAACATTGTGGAGCAGGTCATAGCTTATTATTTTGTACGCCAAATGTGTTATCCAATGAGATTTTATGAATGATTTATATTCTGTTTGTTATTATTGAATATTGAGGTTAAATGGTTTATCGTCATATCACGCCTGGATTTGTGATTTGATTGGTTGTTTCACATTTGGGATTGAAAATTTTAGGTTGTAATTAATTATAATTGTTTAGATTTGTTTTGGTTTGACGGTTACAGTGTAACAGTAAGTGGATTCATGGGTAGGATTTGAATGAGACTGATACTTAGTGGGTTCAGTGTTCAATATTCATTACCCAGAAAAGTGCCTTTTCATAAAATGTTATCGTTGAAAACCATTTGCGGTATACGTTACGTTGGTGTGTTACAAAGGGGGTTTGATGAACCCTCTAACCATGCTACGCATATAGATGACAAAGCATCCCCCAATGAAGTGGCATGCTCCAGGCTTACTCTATTAGATGTCATGCAATTTCTGAGAAATTTAGATTGTGGCACATCATTTTGGGGCATGTTGGGTGGGACACTTTCGTTTTGTGCACACGGAATTATCCTTGGGGCTGACCACATCATTTGGGATATTTCGGCATGCTATCTTTTGGTATATGTAGAATTATCTGTGAGGAAATTCATGTCAACAAAGAAACATAAATTCTTTTCCCTAACTTCCCTTAGGGTAATGCCTTGTCCCCTCATTTTAGCTCGGAGTTCTTTCCCTCTTCCTTTTGTAACACAACATTCCCTACCTTTGGTAGAGCAGGGTAAAGGGAGAGGAACAGTTCAGGGGGATGAGCCTCATTCCCCTCCTGCAAAGCCCCCCTCTCCTCCCGAA
>JAOVVI020014978.1:795-11337 GCA_028571085.2 Nepenthes alata | reverse complement strand
TTATTTTTTAAATTCTAAGACTTAAGTCCACATAAATATGATAATATGTATATATATCAAGTAATTTAAAATTCTATAATTTGTTATCTGTTATGGATATTTTCTCTTGGAATGAGAAAATTAAGGGAAAAAGATTAAGTTAATTTGTGTAAGGTTTTCAATTGAAATATGAAAAGAAATCAAAAAATTGGACCAAGGATTCTATTAAGCGGGTAATATTCCTTGACATTTCTTAGGATATTACACTAGTAAATTGAGGAATGCCCCTAAGTCATGGAAAACGTTTTGGTGGCAACAAGGATTATGGCCCGGCATATCGAGTCAAAGGTATATAACTCGCCACAGGGTATTGAATTACGTGGGTAGTGCCTTAGATTGTGTAAAAATATACACAGTTCTTTCCTCACTTGGTCACTTTATTAACTGGTAATGCCTATTAGTCATAATTCCTAAATATTAATAAATCTCTGTATGTTTTGAAAGCTAATGGAATAAAAAAATTATGAAAAATTAAATATTTTACGAAATTGTCATTCGATTATGTTTTATATTTATGTATATGCATTATGATCCTATTTCATTTCTTTGATTTTATTCTAAACTATACTGCATATGTGCTTATTTATACTTATATCTGACTAAATATTTGACTCATTTGCTTGCTATTTTCTCTACCTTTAGATGAGTATAAACTGATACCTGATGAGAATGAGAAGAGTTTGCAGGTTACTAGTTTGTGATGATGATCCTTTTGATATATGTATATGTTGGGAAATAGATTTTTGATGTACTATGGCTATTTTGATGATATTATTGTTGTAATATTTTCGCTATACATTTAATGGATATATAAATGCTTTCGCGAGTCATTATAGTTTATTTTCAGTACCTAATGGCATCTTTTAGATCCGACGTTGTGTTTTTGGCAATACAGCATTGGAGCCACGGATATTGTGGCAGTATTTGGATCCTGTACATGCATGATTTCTATGTATGGTTGTATAATTGTGATTTGCATCTAGTTTTTTACAGATATTATATTTAGTAGTATTTAGTTAATCTGGTCCGTTACAGGTGGTATCAGAGAAGGATATGTCTTAGACTTGATCCTGATCTTGTGTGGAAGTGTAGGTTATGATAAGTTAGATTGAACAAGTAGACATAAGTGTAGGTTAATTAATTTAGGTCGAATAACTAAAACTAAGTTAGGATCAGTTAGTTATATTTAATCGTATAGTTTATAGTGTACTAGTTAGTGTCCAAGTTAAGTTGCGTAACTAACCTGAATTATTCTTATTTCAGAAAGAGTATAAGCAGCTGACAAAATGGCAAATAGACGAAGAACTACACATACTGGCAATCCATAGGATCGTGAGGCTGAGTACTTGAATTTGCTAATAAGGATGGTAGATATAATGGAGGCTATGGGGCAACGAAACTTAGCTCCAGTTCCGGTTCCAATTCCATCTCCAACTCGTGCTAATCCTGGGGCGTCGGCCTACGATCATTTCGTTAATGAATGAGTTTCAAAATTTTTGGGTGAACCAGATCCGGTGAAGGTGGACACATGGTTTCAGTGGCTTAAAAAGGTATTTGTTGTTCAGTGTCGAGAAGAAGATAAGCTTTTGTTTGCTACTTTTCGTCTGGAGGGTGAAGCTCATCATTGGTGGACAATGAAGAAGAGGGCATTGGGAGTGCCCGAAAACAAGATTATTTGGGCTATATTTGAAGCAACTTTTATAGAGAAATATTTCTATTCTAGTCTCTGTGAATAGAAAGAAGACAATTCATTCGGTTGAAACATAGCAACTATACGATGGCGGAGTATGATGCTAAATTTGCTGAGTTGTCTCGGCATGCACCGTATATGGAGGATGAAGAGAGGAATGCAAGAAAGTTTCTGTAGGGATTGAGGGACGATATCATGAAGCAGTTAGCAACGCTAAAATAGTCAACGTATGGTGAAGTGTTGGATTGAGCCCTTATTCATGAAAAAGAGCTCGAGAAGGGAGAATTCTTCGCGAAAAGGATGTCTAGTCGAGGTAGTGCTAGTACCAGTTTTGGTGCGGGTGCTAGTTCAAGTGTGGGATTAGGGAGACCATCGAAGAGGCCGTAGCAATCAGTGCAAGAAAATAAAGTTAGTCAGTTAGTATTGACCTCGCAACCACCAGCAAATCCATGTCCGCATTGTGGGAGGTTGCAAGGAGGTAAGCTTTGCTTTAAGTTGTTGGGGCGCATTTCAATTGTGGACAAGCGAGGGACATAATAAAATACTGTCCTCATCCACAGAGAACCCTAGTGTCCAACCCCACTGTCCAGGGCAAGGCATGTGCAATATTTATAAAGGAAGCAAAGGCATCAGAGAGCGTGGTGGAAGGTACTCTTTCGATTTGTGGTACTTCTGGCTCTTTGCTTTTTGATTCATAATCTACTCATTCCTTTGTTTCACCTCAATTTGTGTGTCATCTTGTATTATCTCCCAAGATTCTTGATTATTCTCTGATAGTCTCAACGCTTATAGGATCATTTGTCACTACGGATATTTTGTGCCTCAGGTGTATTATTGAAGTGAATGGGTTGCGATTAGTAGCAGACTTGATTTCGTTGGAAATGTGTAATATTGACATGATTTTGGGTATGGACTGGTTGTCAAAATATCATACCAATATTGATTATTTTTATAAAAGAGTGGACTTTGTGATTCTGGGATGTAAGACATTTTACATTCAAGGAATTCGGAGAGTGGAAGAGTCCTGTTTTATTTCGTCTCTGCATACTTGACATCTAATAGAGAATGGGTGCCAAACCTATTTAGCACATGCTAGGATTATTAAAAGCCATGATGTGTCAACAAAAGAGATACTGATAGTATGCAAAGTTGAGAATATATTCTCAAAATAATTTTCTGGTTTGCCACCACACCGGAAAATAGAATCTAAAATTGATCTTATGTCAGGATCAACACCGATTTCGAAGACTCCTTATAGGATGGCTCCTACTGAATCAAAGGATCTGAAATAGCAATTACAGAACCTGTTAGACAAGGTTTTCATCAGACTAAGGTGTCCCCATGGGGTGCACCGGTCTTATTTATGAAGAAGAAGGATGAAACTTTACGGTTGTGTGTGGACTATTGTGAGCTTAACAAAATCATGATCAAGAATAAGTGTCCATTGCCACAAATCGATGATCTCTTTGACTAGTTGCAAGGAACCTGTATATTTTTAAAGATTGATCTTCGACCAGGGTACCATCAGCTAAGAATTAAACAAGAAGATATGGCAAAAACGGTGTTTTGAACGAGGTATGGCCACTAGGAATTATTAGTTATATTGTTTGGAATGGCGAATGCTCCTACCGCTTTTATGGATTTGATGAATCAAAATTTACAATCTTATTTGGATAAATTTATGGTAATTTTTATTGTCGATATCCTTGTTTATTCAAAAAGTTAAAAAAAAAGCACCTCGTGCATTTGAGAACCATGCTCCACACTCTCCGGGAAAATAGATTGTTTGCGAAATTAAAGAAGTGTGAGTTGTGGCTCAAAGAAGTGATATTTTTGAGCCATATTATTTCTAATGGGGGTATTTCAGTAAACCCTAAAAAGATTGAAGCTATAATTAATTAGAATCGACCGACGACAGTGATTGAAGTTTGGCGTTTATTTGGAATGACTAGGTATTATCGTAGATTTGTAAAGAATTTTTTTTGAATTTCTATGCCACTCACCCAATTAATGAAAAAGAAAGTTAATTTTGACCGGACAGGGGAGTGTGAATAGAGTTTTCAGAAATTAAAAGACTGATTAACATATGCACCGATTTTGACTATTCCTGACAGTTCGGGTGATTTTGAGATATACTGTGATGTGTTTAAGATTGGGTTGGGTTATGTCCTAATACAGGACGGAAAGGTTGTTGCTTATCGGTCTAAATAGTTAAAAATTCATGAAAAGAATTATCCGACCCATGATTTGAAATTTTTTACTCTGGTGTTTGCATTAAAAATTTGGGGACATTATTTATACGGTAAAAGCTTTCTGATGTATTATGATCATAATAACCTCAAGTATTTATTCTTGTAGAAGGAACTGAATATGAGGCAGCAGAGATGGATTGAATTCCTAAAAGATTATAATTATAAAATTCAATATCAGGCAAAAAAGGATAATGTGGTAACAGATGCTCTAACCCGCTAGACCAATTTTGTGGCAAGGTTGCAGATCAAGGAGATGAAAATGTTGGATTGCTTGAAATATTATAATATCCAGCAGTATATTAAAGGTAACCAGATAATACTGTCGTATCTGTAAATGTAACCAGAGATACTCTAGAAGATCAATGAGAGACAAGTGAATGATCCATTCTTGATGGATATTGTTGGAGATCATAATCGAGACTCCATAATTTATTTTAATGTTCATACCAATGGATTCTTGAGATTTTGGGATCGATTATATGTACCTAATGATAAGGAGTTGAAGGAAGAGATTATGAAAGAGGCTCACCAATCCAAGTATACTATTTATCCTGAAATTAATAAGATGTGTCAGGACTTAAGAAAGATATTCTAGTGGAGGAACATGAGAAGAAAAATTGTGACTTTTGTGGGTAGATGTCTTATCTACTAACAACTAAAGGTCGAAAGGAGGAAACCATTGGGCTTGTTAAAGCCTATTCCCATTCCGAGCTGGAAATGGAAAGATATTGCGATGGATTTTTTTATGGAATTGCCAAGGACTCCTGAAGAATCATGATGCAATCTGGGTTATTGTGGATCGGATAATAAAATTAGCTCATTTCTTAACCATTCGAATGACATATTTTTGTGATTGGTTGGCGCAACTGTATATCAGCAAAATTGTTAGACTTCATGGTGTGCCACCATCAATTGTGTCCAATCGAGATCTATAATTTCTCTCTAAATTTTAAGACAGTGCATCAACAATTAGAGATGAATCTGAAGTTTAGTAAAGCCTATCATCTTCAAACATATGGCTAGTTCGAGCAAACCATCCAGATTCTAGAAGATATGCTCAGAACATCAGTGATGGAGATAAAGGGTAATTGGAATGATCACTTGGCATTAACGGAGTTTGTTTATAATAATAGTTATCGAGCCAGTATCAGTATGGCTCCGTTTGGAGTTTTGTATGGTAGAAAATGTCGATCTCCCATCCACTGGGAAGAAACGGGAGACAAACGGATTTTAGAACTAAATATTATTCAAGAGACATCGAAGAAAATCCTAATGATTCACGAGAAGCTGAAAATGGTCCATAGTCAATAAAAAAGTTATACTTATTGAAGGAGATTTGAGCTTAAATTTGAAGTCAATAATTTTGTTTTCCTTATGGTAGCACCGTCAAAGGGAATGTCTACATTTGGTGTTAAAGGTAAGTTGAAGTCATGATTCATTGGACCCTTCGAGATTTTGAAAAAAGTCAGAAAAGTGGCCTATCGATTAGCATTGCCACTGAGTTTGGCCGATGTGCATGATATTTTCCATGTATTGATGTTGCGGAAATATGTCCATGACCCAACATACATTATTGAATATAAACCTTTATCTATTAAAGAGGATTTGTCTTATACGGAAGAACCAGTGCAAATTCTAGACCTGAGGGATCAGATTTTGAATAGGAAGACCATCCCACTAGTCAAAATTTTATGGAAAAACTATTCTCACAAAGACGTTACGTGGAAAAGAGAAGAAGAGATTCAGGATAAATATTTCTATTTATTTCTAAAATATAGTAATTAAAGTAATTAAATTAATATAATTAAAATTACGTTAAATATATGTGAAAAATTAAAAATTGGGAGCAAAATGGAAGAAAGAGAGCGCTTGCCTAATGGGTGACCGAACGGTGCTAAGGCGCAATTTTCAATATAACTGCGCCTGATTTCCGCTCAAACTCAATTCGAGGCACAAAGTCTAAAATTGCCATACCTGATGGAAGTCTGAGCGGCGCTCGAGCGCAGGATGCTTTGTACATCTACGCTTGAGGGGTGCTCGACCGGCGCTCAAGCGCCAGGTGATTCTTATTCAAACTTTTGGATAAGTTTTGGCCAATTTTAATATATAAAAATAATTATAGAAATGAATTAAGGGAGGATTTTCGGCCAATTATAGAAATGAGTCATAGGAGAATTTTCGGTGGCAACATGAACTATGACCTCGTATATCAGATTAAAGGTATACCGCTCGTCACGAGGTGTTGAATTACATGGGTATTGCCTTAGATTGTATGAAAACATACATAATTTTTTTCTCACTTAGCCACTTTGTTAGTTAGTAGGCCTACTAACCCTGATTCCTAAAGATAAATAAATTTTTGTATGTTTTGAAGACTAATAGAATCAAAAGTAGAATATGAAAAAGTAAATATGTTACGAAAATGTCATTCGATCATGTTTTATGCTTATAAATATACATTGTGATCCTATTATGTTCCTTTGCTTTTATTCTAAAGTGTACTGCATATATCATTATTTATATTTGTACCTTATTGAGTATTTGGCTCATTCGTTTACTATTTTTTTTACCTTCAGATGAGTACGAGCTGTACCTAATGAAGAGGAGTAGAGTTCACAGGTTACTAGGCTATGATGATGATCCTTTTGATATATGTATCTGTTAGGAAATAGATTTTTGATGTACTATGGCTATTTTAATAATATTACTATAGTAATATTTCCGCTGTGTATTTTATGGCTATATAAATGCTTTCGTTGGTCATTTTGATTTGTTTTTGGTACCTAGTTAAATCTTAGATCCAATATTGTATTTTTGGCAATATGGCGTTGGAGTCATGGATATTGTGGCATTGTTTAGATCTTGTACATGCTTAATTTCTATATATAGTTGTATAATTGTGATTTGTATTTAGTTTTTAACGGATATTATGTTTAGTGGTATTTAGTTAATTTGGTCCATCACTTCCAAGACGCCAAAGAACCCAAAGTGGGGAGATCAGTCGAAATACTATCACTATTAACATCTCCGAGTTATAGTACCGAAAACTGTTGGACGTTATAGAAGGAGATTGAAGACCTGATAAATAATGGGTACCTTACCAGGTTCCTGTGGAGCCCGAGATAGGCCCCAAGTTGGTGAATTAAAAAGCAAGGCCAGAAGACGTTAGGCGGCTCCTGGGCAAATGAGTTGCTCCCTACATCGAGGCCATACTGGACAACCCTGGAGTAACCTACCCGCGAAACTTTCTCCAGCCTATGCTAGGGGGTTGGGGGAGTTACCCTAGTAAAGATTGGGCTCCGACCCGAGGGTCGCAAATTCCAACCTGCTCAGCAACTTCGGACGCCTAAGCAGACATGGAACACCAACATCACAAGAGGTACTATCAATATGTCCATGTCGAACCCAGGTAAGGTCGACTTGCATCATCTAGAATACCTGTTAAATGTACCACATTTCCATTAACAAATTTCTTGCCCATTTACACTTAACTCTGCGCGTGATCGCTTGCTTAAACCTCGGTCATGCACCAAGCGGCTTGAAGATGGTCGAATCTTAAACCTCCGTCACGCACCGAGTGGCCAATAGACAATTAAATCTTAAAACTCTGCCACACTCTTAGCGGCTCGGAGACTATCAAATCTTAAAACTCAGTCATGTACCAAGCAACTCAGAGACGGTCGAATCTCAAAACTCCGTCATGCACCGAGCAGACCGAAGATGATAGAATCTTAACCCTCGGTCACGCACCGAACTGCTCGAAGACAATCGTATTAAGAATCCCAATAACACACCATTCAGTAGCCCCCCCCGGTCTTCATCTCAAATGACGCTCGACCTTTCGAAGTACATCCTCAAGCAAAACGATCTGATCCAAAGCCTGAGCGTTCGCTCCTAGAACTCTTAGATCTCACCTCATCCTCAGACAGCTGACAAATGACACCGATGGCCCTTCCACCTTAGCATCAACAGCACCCCCAGCTCATCATCTCTAATGCCGGTTGACCTTTCAAAGTTTGTCCTCAAGCAAAACATTTTGATCCAAAACCCAAGCGTTCATTCCCAAAGCCCTCAGATCTCACATCGGCCTCGGACAGTACATCCTTGAGTAGGGTGATCTGATCCAAGGTTTGAGCATTTGGGAGCCCTCAGATCTTGCCTCAGCCTTGGACAGTACATCCTTGAGCAGGGTGATTTGATCCAAGGTCTAAGCATTTGCTCCCAAAGCTCTTGGATCTCGCCTCATCATCGGACAGTTCACGGATGGCGCTAGTGGCTTGTTCGCCTTGGCATTAGTAGCACCCCTAGGCTCTTCATCTCTAATATCATTCAACCTTCTGAAGTTCATCCTCAAGAAAGACAATTTGATCCAGAGCCCAAGTATTCGCTCCTAGAGCCCTCAAGCATTAGTACGTCCTCGTGCAGGACGATCTGATCCAGGGCTTGAGCGTTCGCTTCCAAAGCTCTCGGATCTCGTTTCAACCTCTGACAGCTCACAGTTGACGCCAGTTGCCCATTCGTGACTTTCTGACCTCACGATGTTGCCTCCGCAAATGGCCCGACAGTAGCTAGCAGCCTTGTCACTCTTGTCAGCAAATGGATAGAGCAGTGCAACCGGTGATTGCCCGACGCCCCACTACCTGTGATCAACCACTTGATGGCAAATAGACCTCTCGAACTATAGGCCAATTTGCCCAATCTAAGTGCTTGGAACGATTAGCCTTGGGATGAATCACTGGGGACCAAATAGCCGACGCCATTCATAGAAAATCAGGGCACCAAATTGCACCCCCCACACGAAAGACCATGTGATGCACATAAAAGGGAAACGCAAGCTGACCCTTGCAAAAGGCATCCCATCATCATACATACCTGGAGCTGACAAAACCCAACATTCTTACTTGGGGGGCGAGTGATAGGTCTGGCAACCTTGTGGGCCAATCCAGGAAGGTGCACATTTGTCAGCAGAGAAGATCAAAGCCCAGAAGGCCTTACGATAGGCCCAGTCACAACTGGCTTATAATAGTCTAGTGAGTCAAGCCACTAAGAAGCCCCCTGTGGCTCAACTAATCACGGGGCACAGAGCCTTCTAGCTCAATGGCGACAGCCTAACTAGCACAGAATTTACCGACATGGCAGACGCCAGCCATTGATGGCCATAGTCAATGCTTAAAGAGAATAGCCATGCTCGCCTGCCTGCAACAAAAAGGATACTGCCACTGCCAAGCCGCTACAACCACCAAATGGCTCTATGAATCATCCACCATATTTGCCCTGCGAGTGTCGACAAGGACCACTCACAGTCGCACCACCACCGTAAAACAACAATTGACACGTCGACTACAACCATTGTCGGGACAGGTCAACAAATCCTCGTAAAATACTTGTCGCGAGCTTTGACACCAATACCATATCTGCGAAGTATTACAAATACCCTTCTCCATAGCAAGAGAAAGGGGGATCCTGATTGGCATACAAGTGCTCAAAAACAATTGAGCTCTACCTCTCTATCTCACAACTCTTTCTTTCTCTCCAACTCTCAAAATCGCTCCCCGTTGAGCACATTTTAGGAGTCTAGTCCTCTACTAAACTCATTTTCTCCCTCATAAGTGTGTTCACTCATTATCTTATCTTTTTATCCATTGAAAAAAAAATTTTAACTTAAGTGTCGGATGATAAATTGAGAAATCTTACCAATCTTCTCACATTTTGTTTGTTATTTGTGGTACGCAATACCCAAGTTAGTAAAGACGGAGATTTGATCCAACGTGGAAGACCCTATGGCTCTCTTATCCGTACAATAACTTAGATTAAGGGACACATCTAAAATAAGTATTTGATTTCTCAAATTATGTTAGTTGCTAAATAACATAAAAATGAAATGTGTAATACTTCAGAATAATTAAAAAAAATATAAATATTATATTATTTGATTAGTACAGAGAGTAATAATTTATTTAAAAAATAAAATTTTGATGAGGAAATAAATGATTCTAGCTTTTATGTTTTTTGTGTTAATAATTACCGGAATATAATTATCTAGGCCCTAATTTCCAATAAAAATAGAGTAATTACAGGGAAATTAGCGGGAAATATTACGTCATTCGCATTTTAAGAAGTTGGGATACAATAATTTATCTTTTAACGTTCAGAAAAAAGTAACTCTTACTTCAATATCGAATCAAGACAAGTTCTAACCCTAGGTTTAGTTTACTAGAATTATAATTTTATTTTTAGCTAAGTTTTTTAAAAATTATAATTTCTTTATTTAATTGATAAATTAGGCGTAAATAAATATTTATATGGAATATTTATTTTCACAAATCTAAAAATATCTATTCCCACATAAAATATGGGAATAGTTATTCCTACATATTTAAAAATTGCTATTCCCTATTATTATTATTATTATTATTATTATTTATAATAATTATTATTATTCATAATAATTATTATTATTTATAATAATTATTATTATTCATAATAATTATTATTATTTATAATAATAATAATTATTTCATTATTATTTGATGCGTACCTGAATCCGACTTCGAACAGATT
>JAOVVI020014977.1:0-11337 GCA_028571085.2 Nepenthes alata | reverse complement strand
CTTCACAAAGAAGAATCAGTTTTTCTAGTTCTTCAGTGAATCGTGAATGGCTTTGTTAATTTTGATGCTCGGACGGGGGGAGAGAGACTTCCACTCAGTCCCCCGGTTCAACTTAAACAACACCCTAACGCCTGACATCTTAAACCTCTGATCAAGCTTACGGGCGAAAATACATCAGAAATTTCTTGCTGTATAAATAGTGTCTCAAAATCTTCAATGTAGACGCCACGGCGGCTAATTTCAACTCATGAGTCAGGTAATTCTTCTCATGAATTTTTAACTGTCTAAACCCATAAGCAAGAACTTTTCCCAGTCCAATCTTAGATGCATCACAATATACCTCAAAACCACCCGAATTATCAGGAATAGTTAGAATTGGTGCAATGGTTAATCGATCTTTCAATTCCTGGAAACTCTACTCACACTCCTGTCTTATCAAATTTAATTTCCTGCTTCATTAACTAGGTGAGAGACATAGTAATATGGGAAAAATTCTTCACAAATCTCCGATAATACCTAGCCATTCCCAAGAAACTCCAAACTTCAGTCATCATTGTCGGTCGACTCCAAAATATCACAGGTTCAATCTTTTTCGAGTCTACTGAAACACCCCAATTAGAAATGACATGGCTTAAAAATACCGCTTCTTTGAGCCAAAACTCGCACTTCTTCAATTTCGTAAACAATCTATTCTCTCAAAGAGTTTAGAGCATGGTTCTCAAATGCATCTCGTATTCTTTATAACTCTTTGAATAAATAAGAATATTATCAATAAAAATACTATAAATTTATCCAAATAGGACCTAAAATCTGGTTCATCAAATCCATAAAAGCGGTAGGAGCATTTGTTAATCCAAACGGCATAACAAGGAATTCATAGTGTCTATACCTCGTTCGAAACACCGTTTTTGCCGCATCCTCCTGTTTAATCATTAGTCGATGGTACCTTGATCGTAGATCAATCTTTGAAAACACACAAGTTCTATGATGGACCATATTTCTAATCAAAATTTAGTAGAATTCCGGTAAAAAAATGACCGTTAGATTGATACAAAACCTGTACATTAACCTTGTATAATAAATTTACAACCTTAACACATCTCAACACAGGATCCAAAAGCTACAATAAAGACGTGGCACTGACGTCATAACTTCGGGTATGATGTTGGCTCAAACAAGATGCCACTAGGTACCCAAATATTCCATAACAACCTGCGGAAGCATATATATCTATCAAACATAGCAAAAACTGTACACTAGATACATCATCATCATCATATATATACATCAATATACATGACCATCAAAAAATAAGGTACAAATCCACAAAGCTAAGTCTACAAGATCATCCTCTTAGTCTTCGTGTCTAGCCGACGTCTAATCCTCTACCCTGCCTTATTGGGTATAAGGTCATGCTCATCTAAAGGTAAGAAAAAATAGTAAGGGCGAGCCAAATGCTCAGCAAATGTAATATAATCAATGACAATAAATAATATATGTAAAATAAATTAGAGGAAGGATACATGAACATAATGAAGATGTATAAATATGAAACATGAATAAATATATTTTTGAAATTTATTTATCTTTTTCATTTTAGTTATTTTTTCATTAGGTTCTAAAATATACATATATTTTATTATCTTTACGGACTAGGACCAGTAGGCCTTACTGACTACAGGAGTGGTCGATCGTAATCTGGATTGTGTTTGCTTGTACACAATGAAAAGCCATCTATTCCTAATTAAGACCCAAAGGTGGGCCATCTATATATAATCCCTATAGACAGGGCCTTAGTTGCACGCGTCCCTTAGCAGACACGATCTTCCACTGTAATATACCAAGTTATGCCAAGAAATATCACCCGCTATAAAATACAGCAAGGATAATCCTTCAGTTTTTACTATGATATCTATGGCATATGTGACAATTTGATTCCCAAAACATGATAAATTAAGTTAATAATGACCAAGGATTGGGCTTAGAATGTGAAAAAATGAGTTTGGAAGCGAAAAGAGGAAGTTGGGTCCTGTAAGGTACCGATTTTCAAGATATGATTAATATGGGTGGTGAGATTTTATAATTTTAAAATTTGATAATTGGGAGGTAATTAAGTTGAAATAGGTGAATTGTAGTGAAAAGGTACGGGAGGAATCGGATTGAAAAGCCCAAAGTTCTAGAATCGATAAAATCACGGATCAAAGTTGTAAATCATGAAACATTGATTCATAAATAAGATTTTGGGTTTTAAATTATGATAATCATGGCCTATTAAGGTTATATAATCCAAATTAGGGTCCAAGAATGTGAAGAATTGGGTTGAAAGGGTCAAAACGATTCCCGGACGGTGAAAACGTGAAGTAGGCTCGCTGCAGGCTCGACACGGGCCTGACCCCCGCCCAGGTAGAGCTCGAGCGCTGGTGAGGCGCAAATCTATGTAAAGGATTGCCCGAGGCTCGCCTTAGGCGAGGCATGGGCACGGTTTTACAAAAACTAGTGCTCGATGGCTGCTCGAGCGCTAGCTTAAAACCCCTCCACCAACTTTCTTTATTTCGTTTTAAATTGGGTTGAGGGAGAGAGGCAACAAAACGACACAGAGCAGCACGAAGGGGAGAAGGAGGAAGGGAAGAAAAGTAAGAGAAGAGAATAAATCCGCCACTTTTGATCCGATCTCGGTGGAAATAACGGTAGAGCAGGCTAAGGCAAGTGTACCCTGGACATTACCCTCTGTTTTTACTGCTTTTCTGTATTTCTAAAAATATATTTTTACTCTAAATTATTGTTTCTCTCTTTTTAATACATACGAAGCATGTTTCTGTAAATTAATAAGATAGATTTTAAGTTTATTTGTATGTATCGTAATATAGGGTTTCAGTTTCATGATTGTACATACATAGGTGTCCGATTATGGTCTGAAAGCTCAGTGCGAAACCCTAGGTCAAAATTTGGAGGTTTTATGTATAAGTTCCCTAGATTTTGAGATGTAACTGTGATCCCGTAATATGTTAAGGCCTATGAGGTAATTTTAGTATGAAAAATCCCACAGGAATATACTGTAGAATTTCTGAGATGTTTTGAAGCTATCTGAAGGATCTTCGATTAAGGTTTAGTTTGAAAAGTCCCATAGGAATACACTGTTAATTTTCTGGGGTATTCTGAAGTTATTTGAAGGATTACCGAACAAGGTTTAACTGGCCGACTGAAATACGATAAGTTAAGGGTTAAAGAATAAGAAGAAATGTATGAATCCTGAGATGGAAATGCTAATTGTAGGTTTGATGAAATTTATCTGACAAATTACACTTGAGGAATTAATCTGAAACAGTATCGTTAAGTCATAGAGAAACTTTGAAATTGACAGAAGGTTTAATCATATGAATTGGAAAGGTTTTAGTGGTCAGGAGAATTTATTGCTAAGGAAATAAGGATAAGAATGTCCTCCGTTAAGTAAATCAGTAGGATTCCGGTATATCTAGTCCATGACCTCGTCCTTAGATTTCTGCATCGAAACACTGAATAATAGGTATTACAATTACACTGAATAACAGCTAATTGAACTGAAGAAATAATCATGCCCTCGGGATGTAAAGCATGAAGGATATGTAAAAATTAAATTGAATAGAAATCATCCTGCCATTGGGATGTAAAGTATAGAAGGTATAAGGAACAAAAATCATTCTATTCTCGGGATATAAAGTATATAGGGTATGTAAAGATTAAAGAAATAGAAATCATCCTGCCATCGAGATATAAAGTATGGAGGGTATGTAAA
The DNA here is from genome assembly GCA_028571085.2 of Nepenthes alata. Classification (NCBI taxonomy): domain Eukaryota; kingdom Viridiplantae; phylum Streptophyta; class Magnoliopsida; order Caryophyllales; family Nepenthaceae; genus Nepenthes; species Nepenthes alata. The sequence goes on along the minus strand of JAOVVI020014977.1, from coordinate 7,565 downwards.
GATTAAAGTGAATAGAAACCATCATGTCTTCAGGATGTAAAGTATGAAGGGTTTGTAAATGATTAAACTGAATAAGAACCATCCTGCCATCGGAATGTAAAGTATGGAGGGTATGTAATAAATTTAAAAGGAAACGAAATATTCTGAAATATAGATTCTGAATCGAGAACTAGGTTACTGTTCTAAAATATGAATTCTGAATCGGGAACTAAGTTAATGCTCTGAAATACGAACTCTGAACCGAGAATTAGGTTAATATTCTAATATATGGATTCTGAATCGGGAACTAGGTTACTATTCTAAAATATGGATTCTAAATCGAGAACTAAGTTAATGTTCTAAAATACGGACTCTAAACAGAGAACTAGGTTAATATTCTGATATATGTATTCTGAATCGGGAACTAGGTTATTGTTCTGAAATATGGATTCTGAATCAGGAACTAAGTTAATGTTCTGAAATACGGACTCTGAACCGGAAACTAAGTTAATGTTCTGATATATGGATTCTGAATCGAGAACTAGGTTAATGTTCTGAAATATGGATTCCGAACCGAGAACTAGATTAATGTTTTGAAATAAGGACTCTAAATCAAATTCTGAATCAGGTCTGAAATAGGGACTCTGAACCAAGAATTAGGTCAATGTTCTGAAATATGGATTCTGAATCGAAAACTAGGTTAATGTTCTGAAATATGGACTCCGAACCGAATTCTAAATCAAGAACTAAGGATTTGAAATCATAGGTTTTCTGGTATTCTATACCGCAATAGGTTTCCCAGTATTTTGTATCGTATTTATGCTTCTGTTCTCTCGCAAGTATGTATGAATTTACAGCATCCCTTTTTAAGTTCTTTTCTGAAAGCACGTATATGTTTTGTATGTATATAAAATTATATATTTTCATTATTTTGGATACATTTGTTGAGTTGTTAAGCTCACTCATTGCTTTCTGTTCTCCCATCTAGATAAGCAAAAGCCTAAAAAGGATCGAAGTCAGATCTAACTAGAGAAAGAAAAAGCTCGTAAGTTTGGAAGACCTTGAAGGACTCCAGTGGATCAAAGAATTTTGGATTCTTGTAGCTATAGTATTTTGAAATGAACAATGTATATATTATGATAATGAGAAATGACGTTATATCATGATATATGTTCTGTTCTTGCTTCTGTAGGTCGACTTATGGGTTTAGTTGCTTCCACCCTAATTTGATGTTTTGAATATGTATAGGTCCTAGATGGTATCCCCTCCCAAGTTTGAAATGTTTGGATAAAATGTGTGTGTTAAAGCCATGGATGATATGGTAGTTTGTGATCCTGTGAATGTGTGTCGGAGGAAAGTAAGGTATTCAATTTGTTATGTGCTTGTACAAGTTATTTCATACAGGTTGTACATTTGGTTTTGATCTAATTGTAGAGGAGATTCTTCCAAAATCTCTGTAGGATTTAAATGATTTAAGTTTTGTATGTGTCTGATGGAGGGTCCTATAAGGATTATGATCCGTTCCATCACAACATATTAGGGAATACTACCATTGGAAATATAAATCCGTGGTCTAGGTTTTATAATTTCTTAGTTTTTAAGGAAAGGAAAGTCCACCAAACTTCTTTCGCAAAGTTCTCACTCCGAAAGAATGAAACATAACATATCAAATTGTGGCATTCCCTTCATATACTTACATAATTTCATATTTCTTATGAGTTTAAGTATTCAGATAACTTAAATTATATGCATGAATATCATAAAGTATGGAAAAAATAGAAATTCTTGCCACCGTAAGCCAAACGTAACTTTAGAGATTTTGGACAATAAATTTCCTTCACAATGCATATAACGTAATTTTTAGATTATACACAAGATAATATAAATAATGTACATGTGAAATAATATCTCAATTTATGTCTGATAATGTTTTGAAATACATAAAATTAACATATATAAAATATATGTGCATGAATAGCAAATATACGGAGAACCCGTATCCATAAAGTTAGGATTACGAATTTCTAAAGTCTAATCATGTATAAATTATAACAATTCGGATAAAATCCAAAGGGAGCACGAGTTAAGGTTTCGGTGAGCATAATTCCATATAAAATTACCAAATCGAATACCCAATTAACAAATTAACATATTCAAGGCATCGATAATGATTTTCTAAAGTCAATTTATGCAAAAATCCTAAAAATCGATGGGTGAAAACATTTGGGCATGGGGTTAGGATTTTGGTGCGAAATAACAATCTAAATTAGGAAATTGGACATGAGATCGGAACATATACATGTTTAATATGTGGGTATCATGAAAATAAAAGTATGCATGGGTATCGGGACCAAATATCCAAAGGGATAGGGATAAATAGTGTAAAAAGAGAAAGAGAAGGGTATGAGTGTACTTGTCTCGACCCAATCTATAACTTCTCTAACTAGCTTTAAGCCAAAATCGGACCCGAAAGTTTTGATTTCCTCATCTCTCTTCTCCTTTGAGCTCTCTCTCTCTTCTCTCTCTCTGGACCATTGGAAAATAACGCATAAAATCCCAAACGTGCTTTTATAATCAGACTAGTGCTTGAACGCCAGCACACCAGAAGGGACGCACTCGAGAGCCCATCAGGTGCTCTTCGGGCGTTTGATTCTGCCAACCCACGCCCCGGGCTCACTCGAGCATGCCTTGGTCGTAGCGATTCTGCCCTACACACTCTAAGCTCGCCTCAGGCTCTTCTCGGGCACCAACCTCCCAATTCCTCTTTTGGCTTCCGATGCTAATTTCTCCCATTCACATAAATCTAATCTTGATTATATTATCTTAATTAACCATAATTACAATATTCGAAACCGATACATTACAAGTTCCTTGCAACTGGTCAAATAGATCATCAATCCACGACAAAGGATATTTATTCTTAATCATGATTTTGCTCAACTCATGATAGTTCATACACAACTGCAAAGTCCTATCCTTCTTTACAAACAAGATTGGTACACCCCAAGGGGGCACAATGGGTCTGATAAAACCCTTATTTAACAGATCTGCAATTGCTACTTCAATTCCTTTAATTCAGCAGGAGCAATCTTGTAGGCTGTATTAGAAATCGTTGTCGATCTTGGCACAAGATCATTTTCAAATTCTATCTCCTGGTGTGGCGGTAGGCTAGGCAGTTCTTCCGGGAGTACATTTGGAAACTCGCATACTATAGGAATCTCCTTTGCTGACATTTCATGGTTCTTAACAATGCTGGCGTACGCCAAATAGGCTTCACACCCGTCCTCTTTCAAATGTCGAGCATGCAAAGCCGAAATAAAACATGATTCTTCTACTCACTGAATTCCTTGAATGTGAAATGGCTCACATCTTGGAATAGCAAAATCTACTCTTTTATAAAAATAATCAATGTTGGTATGATACTTTGACGACCAGTTCATACCCAAAAACATGTCAATATCACACATCTCTAACATAATTAAGTCTACGGCCAATGACAACCCATTCACCTCAATGATACACCCCGGGTACAGAATATAAGTAATAACAGATGACCTTGTAGGTGTCAAGACTAACAAAGAATAATTAAGAATCGTAGGAGATGATGCAAGAAAGCCTAGAAATTGAGGTGAAATAAAAGAATGTGTATCCTGAATCAAAAAGCACAGAGCCAGAAGTACCATGAATAGAAAGAGTACCTTCCACCACGCTGTCTGATTCCTTCACCTCCTTAGCAGACACTGCATAAGCCTTACCCTAGACAATGGGCTTGGACACTAGGACTCTTTTCGGATGAGGACAATCATTAATCTTATGCCCTAATTGTCTACAATTGAAGCATACTGCCAACAATTTGAAACAAAGGCTTACTTCTATGCAGCTTCCCACAGTGTGGACATGGATTAGTTGAAGTTTGTGAGGTCAGTATGAGATGTCTGGCCTTCTTCTATTGATCAGACTGTTTCACCCTCTTTAGAAGTCTTCCCATGCCCACACTTGAACTAGTACTTGGACCACCTCGATTGGACATCCTCTTTTTGAAGAACTCATCCTTCTTGAGCTCTTTCTCACGAATCAGGGCTCGATCTAGCACTTTATCGTAAGTCGACAATTTCAACGACGCCAATTGCTTCCGGCTATAATCTCTTAAGCCCTGTAGAAACTTTCTCACCTTCCTTTCTTCATCCTCCACCATACACAGAGCATATTGAGACAATTCCATAAACTTGGTATCATACTCAGCCATTGTACAGTTACCCTGTCTCAACTGAATAAATTCTTCTTCCTTCTACTCATGAAGACCAGAAGGGAAATATTTCTCTATAAAAGTAGCTTCAAACATAGCCCAAGTAATCTCATTTTTGGGCACCTCCAATGCTCTTTTCTTCATTTACCACCAATGGTGAGCCTCGTCCTCCTGATGATAAGTGGTAACTAAAACCTTGTTCTTTTTTGGACACTGGATAATTGCAAACACCATTTTAAGTTGCTGGAACAATGTGTCCGCCTTCATTGGATCTGGTTCATCCAAAAATTCTAGGACTCGTTCATTAACGAACCGATTATAGGAAAACGCCCCAGGATATATAGGAGCTTGAACTGGAGCAGGAACTAGAATTAGAGCTAAATTTTGCTACCCCATAGCCTCCATAATATGTGCCATCCTTCCTAACAAATTTAAATACTCCACCTCATGATCCTATGGATGGCCGCTACCACGTGCCGGCCTTCATCTGTTCGCCAATGCTAGTACTCTTTCTGAAATAAGAATAATTCAAGTTAGTTGCACAACTCAACTTGAACACTAACTAGGACACTATATACTATATGATAAAAAATTACTTACCAAAAAAAAATACTAGATGATCAAATATAATTAACTGATCCCAACTTAGTCCTAACCTAAGTTAATTAACCTAAGTTAATCAACCTACTCCTTCGATTACTTATTCATGTGAGAGATGACTACGTTGAGTACTTAGATACTTGTAAGGTACCAATTTTTATAATGTCGTAATTAGGAGTAGTTAGGATAATATAATCAAAATTAGACTTATTCATTTAAAAAAAATTAGGTTTTGGGTGCGATAGGTGGCATGATGGGAGACGCCTGCCGGACGCTTGAGGCAGCACCGCGGGCGCCAAATCCAGCGCACTAGCACTTGCCGGGCGCTCGAGCGCCAGCCCGCATTATAAAAACGTGATAGGCTTCTCTCTGCATCATTTTCGAGCGCTAGCTCACGTTATAAAAACACGGCAGGGTTCTTTCCATGTCATTTTCTTGTGGGAAGAGAGAAAGGACAGAGAGAACACGAATGAGAAGAGAGAAAAGGAGGAGATCGAGGCTTCCGAGTCCAAATCGTCTTAGACCTAGTTATAAAAGTTATAGATCGGGTCAAGGCAAGTGCATTCATATACTTTTCTTCCTCTAGTTTAATTTTTTGTTTCGATCCCTTCAGGTATTTTTGTCCCGATACCCATCAATGCCTTTTATTTTAGGCTACCCATATCTTGAGCATGAATATACGTCGATTTCATTTCCAATTTCTAAGATTTGTATGGTATTATGCTTCGTAAAACCCTAACGAGTGCCCCCTTGTGTATACCTAGATACTCATGATTTGAACATGAGTAATTATCAATTGGGTGTCTGATTTGGTAGTTTATGCGGTTTTGTACATATAGAAATTCTAACTGGTGCTCCGGCATTTTTACCCGAGTAATTTAGGATTTATTTATGATTTGACTTTAGATAATTAAAACACTAGCTTTGTGAATATTTTTATCTTGATTATTTGATATTTATTTACATGTAAATTGTATATGATATTTTGTGTGTTTCAAAAATTATGTTACGAACCGTTAATGAAAAAAATTATTATCCAGAAGCTCTAAAGTTATGTTTGGTTCATTGTGGTATGAATTTCTTAAATGTTTCAAGTTTTATGATAATTTGTGCATATATTTAAAAGCATGTGAAGACTTAAGCCCACAAGAATATAGAAAATATATATCTGTATGTATTAGAATATGGAATTTGTATCCATATTTTCAAGGATATGAAATTATAAATTTGTATCAACTAATTGAAACTTTGTAATTTATCTGTTTTTAAAATCTGAAACTTTCTCTCGGTGTGAGAAGTTCAAAGCAAAAGAAATATGAATATTTGTGCTGTGTCTCCACCATGAAATATGAAAAGAAATGATGAAATTGGATCGAGGAATTATATTTCAGATAATAGTATTCCCTGATATATTTTAGAATATTACTGTGATAAATTGAGAAATTGCTTCTGGGCCCTGGGGGACATGGTGTCATAAGAATAAGGACTATTGGCCTAGTATATCTGGGATAATAGGTAAACCATCCACCATGGGACGTTAAAATTTGAGGTCCGTGGGAAGTGCCTTAGATCATGTGGAAAAACATGATCCTTTTCTCGATTTGACTATATCGTTAGTTGGTACGATCTACTAGCCCTGATTTGAAAAGATAAAGAAATTTCTACAAGTTTTAGAATCTAAAGGAATCAGGTATAAAATCAGAAAAGTTAAATGTATTCCGAAAATTGCATTTGATCATATTTTATATTCATACATTTATATCATGCTTGAGACGTACCGACAAATTTGTCAAAAATCCGACAAAGTTCGGTTTATAAAACGAAAGTTCGTTAAACATAAAACATGTACAATCCCTATACAGATGGGACGGACCAGATTATTCTCCATCGAATAACCTGCGTCATTGGTAACATAAACCAAAGTCCATAATTAATACTTATGGATTCTACAGAAATTTTGGCACAGTTCCCTCTGCAACTGGACGAAAACAAAAGAAATACAACCTGTATAAAAACATCCTGTACAAGCACACGTCTAACAAAATAATTAACGCAAAGTCTACAACATAACACACAAGATCACAACATCTGTCATATCATCCATGGCTCCAATACAGTATTCCTATCTACCTTATTAGATCTAGAGTGATGCCATCTAAAAATAAAACAAAACTCAAAACATCAACATAAATGCGGAAGTGTGACTAAATCATCAAAACCTGCGAAAGCATAACAAAACCATAAATTTATAACAAGCCACCTTCATCCATGAGGGGCTATTCACATTCTAATCTGATAATCATAACCCAATCTTCAAGCTTCGATGTCCAGCTAATATCTTCAAGCAAGTCTCCCTCCTTACTCTAACTAATCTGGCGCCGGCTAAGTGTTCTCATCTGGAAGGAAAAACAGTAAGAGTGAGCGTACAACTCAGCAAATGTAATCATACTCAATACTCGTAGGCAAATAATAGAACAACTGGAATGGGGGAAAAACAAGTAATCTCAATAATCATGAATCAAGAGAGGGAACAGGGAACATCTGAAATCACTGGATTCTCACGGTTACATTGATTAGGCATTAATCATTTTCATCATTATATCATCTTTGCGGACCCGGGCTAGTAGGCCGTACTAACCAACGATGCGAGAGAACGAGGACAAGAATGTGTTCGCTACACATTCTAAAGCCACGGCTACTATTTTAGGTCGGTAGCACACGACCCTCGGTTGCATCCATG
>JAOVVI020014976.1:0-11337 GCA_028571085.2 Nepenthes alata | reverse complement strand
TCAACGAACGACTACATATCCCTATGTAGCATTCAACCAACATGCACCATATCCCCCGGGGACTAGGGCAATCCTCGTTCTTCCACAGTAGTTTCCTAAAGCGTACCACGAATATCACTTGCTCCCACGAGCGGCCAGGATACGTTGCCAAGTATTCTTTGGGTTCACACCGCAATGGACATGGTAAGCTAAAGAATACTATACTTACCAAAAAAAAAAAAGCTAAAGAATACTACCATTGTGAATCATGGTTGTAGTTTCAAGGTTTGTTTCCACACTTGGAGAGGAAAATCCACATTTTTCATACACATTCACAACTCGGGAAACCCCATTCCCATCACATACATCTCCTTCCGGGAGAACATTCCATCACAATGCACAATGTGGATTCCCTACCATTTACTTGTTCGGTTCACAACTTTCATTGGGACTCAATCCCGTCATTACGATTCAATTCATGTTCACAAGAGAATTTTGATCTCATACCTTCGATAATCACATATCATTTTAGAAGCCTCCTGGACACGTTTCCTTGCTTCCGGCACATGGATACACATTTTTGGGGCTTACATTTACGTTCAAACAATTTTTTTTTGGTAAGTATTTTTGATTAACGGGAGAAAAAATTACAAAATATATGTTTTATCTCGAAGTATTTTGACTTGGATTTAAAACATAAAACGCTAGGGTATACCCCGAGCAAACGGTACATCAGATACATAAAAAACCTCTAGGAGGACAACGTTCAACCGAAACGACAAAATATGAAATTTTCCTTCATAAAAAATATGAAAATTGGATCGGCACCAGGAGCACCAAAATCTGAACCAGGCGAGGCAATTCCTTCATCAGAGGGAACCAGCAGCCATGTCCCATCCGAATCCACTAAAATGACCATATTTAACCCATAATCACCCACTGCAATAGCCACTAGCTTCAGGGCAACAACATTCCAACCATCAGGGAAACAAACAAGTGCAACTCCATGAAATAACATAGACTAGCATCTAATAAGCCATTAGGCTATTTTCTCAACAATCCAACAGCAAAGATCAGCAATCACATGGCAACAACCGCACAACCCCAACAATCTGTGCCAGCAGCTTTTAAAAAATACCAAGAAACAGTACCACTGGGTAGACACTCAAATCAGCATCAATTCAATATTACATTCTGAACCGGCAGCAAAGTATGCACAGCTTCAACAAAGCCAAAGCAACCCGTCTTTTCAAACTCCTCAAAATAAAGCAGGAGCAACAGCAAAGCAAAAGCCCAGGGTCTACGGGCAGTCCCGCTACACGCATGACAGATGAATGATCTGGAAAGAGATTCCCAAAGTAATTTTCATGTTAAGCCGGATGGAGCATTAAGGTTTAGGAATCGATTTGTGTTGGACTAATGCACTGTGACATCCGATGATATGTTCAAGGAAAGCGAATGATTTTATCATACCTTCAAGTCCAGCCGGAGGTGATAGATGAGGTTAAGGGAGAGCAGGTGAATGATCCCTTCCTTATGAATATCGTGAGTGATCTGGACAATGACTCCATAAGTGATTTTCATGTTAAGTAGAATGGAGAATTAACGTTTAGGGATCGATTATGTGTGCCGGATCACAAGCAATTGAAAGAGAAAATGTTTAAGGAATCCCGTAGATCCCGGTATATAATCCACCCCGGAGTGAATAAGATGTACCAGGACTTAAAGAAAACGTTCTGGTGGAGGAATATGAAAAGGGACATCACAGCTTACGTAGAAAAATGTCTTGTATGCCAACAAGTAAAGGCCAAAAGGAGGAAATCATATGGGATATTGTAACTAATGCCACTTCCAGGCTGGAAATGGGAAGATATTGCCATGGACTTCATAACCGGCCTACCAAGAACACCAAGAAAGCACGATGCTATTAGGGTTATTGTTGACCGGTTGACAAAGTCAGCCCATTTACTTACAATCGGGACGACTTCCTCCTATGATAAACTGGCCCAGCTATATGTAAACGAGGTCATCAGGCTTCATGGTGTGCCTGCCTCTATTGTATCAGACAGAGACCCTCGCTTTGTTTGGAGGTTCTCGAAGAGTTTACATAAAGAATTGGGAATATACTTAGAATTTAGTACCGCTTATCATCCGCAAACCGATTGCCAGTCAGAACAGACGATTCAGATCCTTGAGGATATGTTAAGGGCCTCGGTCTTAGAGATAAAAGGGACTTGGGACAATTTCTTAGCCTTGACAGAATTCGCATATAATAACAGTTATCAGGCCAGCATAGGTATTGCTCCTTTTGAGGCCTTATATGGAAGGAGGTGTAGATCACCGATTCACTAGGAGGAGCCCGGAGATAAGAGAATTTTTGGTCCAGAGATTGTTAAGGAGACAACGAAAAAGATAAAGTTAGTACATGAGAATCTAAGGGTAGCCCGGAGTAGACAAAAGAGCTATGCAAATCGGAGGAGGTCTGCATTGGAATTTGATGAAGGCAATTTTGTATTCCTAAAAGTGTCGCCATCTAAGGGGACATACAGATTCGGGATAAAAGAAAAGCTGAAGCCACGATTTATTGGCCCTTTTGAGGTTTTAGAATGGATCAGAGAGGTGGCCTACAGGCTTGTACTACCACAAAGTTTGGCAAAAGTGCATGACGCGTTTCATGTATCAATGCTTAGGAAATATGTCCATGATCGTAGTCATGTGATTGAGTTTGAGCCTTTAGCAATTGACAAGGATTTATCATATGTAGAGGAATCGATGCAGATTTTGGATCGAAGGGAACAAAGGCTACGTGTCAAATTCATCTCTTTAATAAAGGTACTCTTGGAAAATCACTGACTTGAAGAAGCAACTTGGGAACGAGAGGAAGAGATTCGTAACAAGTATCCCAGTTTGTTTTCTTGAGGTTAGTAATTTCATTAAAAATTTTGAGAAATAAATTTCTATAAGTGGGAGACATTGTAATGGCCCAGATCCTAAAACATAGAAAATCCCCGATGCCGAGTCAAAATAATTAAGGAGTTGAGGTAAATCGAGGGCTAGGAAAATAAGATAAGGATAGTAATCCAGTCAACAAGTGTTGACCGGAAGGCATGAGGAAACAAGTAATCCAGTCAACATCTGTTGATCGAAAGACGTAAAAGGAAGGAACGAAGGAAGGGAAAGAGGAAAGTAATCTGGTCAACACCAGTTGACCAAAAATGTTAAAGGTAAGTAAAACCTAGTCAACGCGAGTTGACTTGAATGTGTATGAAGGAGAAACCTAAATCCGGTCAAGCTCTGTTGATTGGAAATAATAAGGAAACCCTTACGAAAAGTAGAGTCAGAAATAACCAACTCTGAACCACCCCTGAGTATTGTCATGCCCTAACGGTGGCCGACAGACCCAAGGGCCTATAAATAAGAACTAGAGAGCGTGAGGAAGAGGTGCTTGATTGAGTTTTCTAGTAAAGAAAAACCAAAAGTTCAGGGCGAAGTAAAAGAAATCTAGGTAAGAGTACTCACCCTTGTTTTAAGTTCATGATTTAATGCAAGTATATGCATGTTTGCATTGCAAGTATATCTGATTTTTGATGAACTTATGTTTTAGTATGTATGATGTTTGTTCTGTTCGTTTGATTTAAGAAAGAATCACTCTTAATCGCATATTTAAAAAGAAGCCTTGTTATTCATGATGTTCGATTTTGTTATGCTTGAAGTGTGGTTATTTGTCGATCTGCATGAGTTTTGATAATTGCATGTTTAAAGAAAAGTCTTCCGACCCTTGAGAAAAGACCTTCGGCTTTGTAAAAGAAAGGTATTCGGCATTTATTCCAAGAAAATTGAAATCGGCTGTAAAAGCATGTATTTCGAAATCTGAATTTGTCCCTTAAAATTGAAACCGGCCTTAGAGCATGTTTTGAAATTGAAATATATACCATGAATTTGAAACCGGCTTTTGAAAAAAAGACCTCCGACTTTAAGAAAAAAGACTGACTTTTGAGAAAAAGACCTCTGGCTTTAAGAAAAATGACTCTGGCTTATGGGAAAAGAACTGTGGCTTTTAAGAAAAGGACATCCCATTTTTAACGAAAAGAACTCCGTCTTTTGATGAAAGATCTTCAACTTTAAGATGATTAAAGGAAAGGCTATAAGGACTGACAAGAAGTGAAACTCTACGACTTTCGTCTTTTGAACTATGATGGATGGCCATTTAAAGACATGAACTAAGAATCGAGTTTTCATTAAACTTTCTATTAAACATGGATGAAGGATATTTGAGTGACACTCGTGGACTTCCCCTGGGCCAAGAGGGAACACCATAGTGGCACAAGGCTTTTGGAATACGGCCCCGTATGCCGGGTGAAAGGCATTATCGACCGCCTCACGGTGTATAATGAGAGGATACGGCCTTAGGTTGTGGGTAGCACACAATCCTTCCTCGATGTTGTCTACTCCCGTCTGGTCCCTAAAGATGATAAGAATTTTGAATGGTTTTATGAATTTTCTGAAGACAAGATATTAAGAATAAGAATAAAGAAATGATGAACTAAAGAAGAAACGATATGATGATTTTTGTATGGTGAATTTATGATATGAACCATTACTTTGATCCGATTATATGTATGTTTATATTTTCTACATGTGAGTATCTTGCTGGGCTTTATAACTCACTCCTGCCATTTTTCAGATGATGAGAAGCTTATGGAGGACGAAATTGAGTACAGTCTTATGAAGTAGCTAGATGGTATAGTCGGCCGGAGCTGATCAGTGAAGGAATTGATGTATTTCTTTTGATATTTTGAGAAGGATTTGTAAGATAGTTCCGCTGTAAAAGAAATTATGGATGTTAGCATGTTTCCGTAATTGCTTTATGGATGAATGAAATTGATATTTCTAGTAGCATCTCATGTCATGTCAAGGTCTTCATGTTCGAGCAACCTTAATGTTGGTCGGCCATGTATGGAATTAAAACCTGAAGGCCAGCTCAAGTAGTTCGTCCTCAAGTGATCCTGTGTATACGTGAAAGGTTTATGCATATAAAAGAAAAAAAAAAATTTTATGTCCACCTAGATAATATCTATTCTGTATTTGATGCAAGGAATTAAGCTTGACGGTGGCCTTATGTTGTAAAAATATGGCCGGTCCGTCACAAGTCTTCAGGCTAAGCTTTAACTATTCCTTCTCGTCTGGTACTAGCTTTACATTATAATCTAGAGGTGAAAATAGTAAAATAGTGAGTCGAAACCCAACAAGGTACCAAAACATGCAAAATATATAGTGTTCATGCATAACATATATGACGGAGAGGATTTTTTTTTTATACATCAAAAGTCGTATTAGAATTCGTCCAAAGCTAAGTCAGAAGATAAAGTAATCAAGGGAGACGGTCCAGACTTAACCAACACATGCAAGCATACAAAATATAGACTTTGTATATACATATATATTCACAATACATACACAGGATCATCCAATGCCATTTAATATTCATGACTCCAATTCTTTTAATATTTAATTTCATTAAACCAAGTTCGTTTAGAGATGCCATTCTAAGCCCTGATTACAACCAAAAGTTAATGGCGGAAGCAATTCTATTCAAAAATATATACAAGAGGAAGTATAGTCATTCATGCATTCACAGTTGGAGATAATGACATTCAACACTATCAAAATCCTCAAAAAAATCTTCACTAGGTTCTCTGATTCCAAAATTCCTCTTGGCTAAGCTTTGTCTATTCCTGCTCATCCGTTATCAATTCTACCATTTCATTTGGAGGGAAAAAATTGTAACCGAGTGAGCCGAAGCTTAACAAGGCACAAAAAATATGCAATATAAATCATGAATGCAATAACATAGAGATATATGAAATACCGAGGTTCATCATGGATGCTGATTCCAAAGTTCCAAATTCAATGTCAATTTTTAAAGTTCGCAATTGGGTACAAAACTCCACAATACGTGATTTTATATTTTTAATGTCAATTTTCAAAGTGCAAAGTCCAGCGTCAAATTCAAAGCTCTTAGTGCAATATTAAATTTCGAAGTTCATGTAAAGGGTTAATGCCCGAATTTCATAATGCTATGTCATTTTCAATGTTCCAAGGGGACCTATGCTGGTAGACCCTACCAGCCAAAGGGGAGAGTAATCATGGGTAGATTGTATTCACTCCACACAATCAAAGGCCATAGTTCGATAATCATATCCATTTCCATTTCCATTCAAAATCCAAGTCCAAAGTTCCATATCTCTATTTTCTCTTTATGTCGTGAGGAGGAGCAGACCATGTATCACTCAATGGACGGAGTTACCCTTGATTACCACCGTAACATTCTAAGGCATGCTGGATAACCTTATCTAGTTGTTTCACAGTTTTAGGTCTGAAGCACTTATTCAAGGTTCAAACAAAATTCATCATATTTTCAAGGTCAATTTCATAGTTCACACAATCCATGCTCTGATCAATATTCAAAACACCTTCACCCTTTTAACGTTTCAGTTTTCATACAGGATTTTCATGCAGAGTAGTCCAGTCATAAAATGAACAGAAACATGGGTCAGCATATAAAAATCAATGTGGAGAGCTATATTCATGCAAGGCAGTTCCGGTTGTAATTTAAACAATAAAGCATGTGCTAAACATGAACAAGAGTCAGAAATTTACAAAACGTGAACCTTAGTTCAAATTCATGCTTGCTTCGTAAGGAAACTTATAATTGTCAAAACAATGCTATAGAAAACAAATTCTGAAGTATACTTGTACTAAAACATTATTACAATTTAAACATGAAAACGGTGGTACACCTGCCTAATTTCCAAATTCTTTCACTCCAACTAGCCTAAGGTTCCCGTTTTGTGAGGTTTCGGATTTAAGAACCTGATACTAATGAGGTAATTAGGATGTTAATGATCAATACTAATCCTATGGATCGATTAAGGTTTTGTATCGGAATAAAAATTGGGAAAATTATTCAGGTCCGGGCTGCTGAAGCCCTGCCAGCAGGCGCTCGAGCCGCGACTCGAGCAAAAAAACAACTAGGGGCTTCGCCCGCTGGCCGCTCGAGCTCCGCTCAAGCAGCCGACGTAGTATAAATACGCGCCGAGTTTCCTTCTCCCTCATTTTTCAGATCGACCGAGGGTCTTAGAGAGAGAGAGAGGGGCACGTCTAGAGAGAGGAAGGGAGATCGAGCCCGGGAGTCCAGATCCGTCCGAGAGCCAGGTATAAAAGCGAAAGCACGCGTCGAGGCAAGTGTTCTCATACCCACTTCTCGTTCTCTTTTGATGTTTTATGTGATTTCGTTGGGTATTTTGTGTCGATACCCACCGTAAATGTTAGGATCTTGAAACCCATGCCTAGAGGTCCAAGAATATGTAGTTGTTTGTCCGAATCATGTCCGATTCGCCCGGTTTGGTTTCACCGAAACCCTAACCCACGAAAATTTAAAGATTTCTCATTTTTCGTACGTGTATCATGAAGTTGATCTCACAATATGAATCACCATGTCCCTATAACAGCAAGTTTAATGGAAACTCAGTTTTTAGTTCATTTCCTTTAGTGGCCGTTCGTTATAGTTCGAAAGTCGTAGAGTTCAACTTGTTGTCCGGATTACATGCATTTTCATAAAGTCGAAGTTCTTTTCTTAACAGACGGAGTTCAAAAGCCGGAGCTCTTTTTCAATACAAGTCATAAATTAGGAACCGAAGTTCTTTTTCCACAAAGCCGAAGCTCAAAAACCGGAGTTCTTTAAAATTCGGAGCTCTAAAAGCTGAAGTTCTTTTTTGTTTAAAGTTGAAAGCTCCAAAATTCGGAGTTCAAAATCCGAAGCTCTAAAATCCGGAGTTCAAAATCCGAAGCTCTAAAATTCGTAGTGCAAAATCCGAAGCTCTTAAAACCGGAGTTCTTCTAAAGTCTAAAGTTCCAAAATTTGTAGTTCAAAATCCGGAGCTCTAAATCGGGAGTTCTTTTAAAGTCTAAAGTTCTAAAATTCGGAGTGTAAAATCCGGAGCTCTTAAACCGGAGATCTTTTAAAGTTGAAAGTTCCAAAATCTGGAGTGCAAAATTCGGAGTGATCTTTCTTCAAATTCTGAGATTCCAAAAGCTGGAGTAATCTTTCTTTAAATATGCAATTATCAAAGTTCATATAATTTGACACATAAACCTACTTTAGGCAGAACATTAGGAATATCAGGATTTCTTTTTAAATATACAGTTTAGAATTATTGTTCCTTAAATTAGAACAGACTTCATACATACTGAATCATAAGTTTATAAAAATATCAGATAAAGAAACAGAATAAACTTCAAACATACTACAATATAATTTCATAAGAATATCATATATACTCGTTAAACATGCATACTCATGAACTTTAAAACAGGGTGAGTACTCTTGCCTGAGTTTTTTCTACTTCATCCGGATCTTTTAGCCTTCTGGTACAAGCAACTCTATTACGTGCCTCCTTCTCATTCTTCTCATTTTTATTTATAGGCCTTAGATCTGATAACCGCCATTAATGATTGACAGTACAGGGAAAATATTTCTTATTAATGATGACCATTATTAATGATTGGAAGTACAGGGAAAATATTTCTTATTTATTTTCCAACAAGTTTCCTTATTAATTAGATCATTAATTCCTAAGGAGTTCATTAATTCCTAGTTAATTGAACCTAACAGAATTAAGATTTCTCAATTAATTCCTGATTAACTAAACTTAACAGAATTTAGCTTGCTCATGTAACACATTTATTGTTGTCTACATGACTTCCGGTCAATACCCGCTGACCAGATTTATCAACTTCTACTCCGGCCTCCAACACACAAAGCAACTTCAGCCTTCAATGGAACAAAAAAAAACCTGATTTCAAAATATGTTCAAGATCAGTTTCGATTTCCTTTAAAGTGGCTAGTCTTGATGAGGAATGGAGCCGGACTGAAATAACCAAACTCTTTTATACTAAGGGCAAGTCGAACTTCTCTTTATCAAGTAAAAGCCGGACTCAATCAAATAAAAGCCAGACTTGATTTTCATCAAGGAAATCCGGACTTCATGGAATATTTTAGACTTCTTTTCATCAAGGAATATTGTGACGACCCATATCTTAAAATATAGAAGTCCCAGTCATCGAGTCAAAATAATCAAAGGATCGAGGAAAAATTGAAGGTTATCCGAAAAATGTATTAAGAAAATTCAAACTGGCCTTGAGATGAAATTTCAAACCAGCCTTAAAGCATATTTTAAAAATAATAAATTGTCCCCCTGAATTTGAAGACGAGAGTACATTGTGTGAAGTGAGGCAGAAGAGGCCTTGAAGTCCGGAGTGGCCTTGTGTGTTGGTAAGGCCGGAGTAGAATTGTGAGTACAAGGAGAAGAAATCTGAAGCTAATGAGAAGGTGATAGATGGAGTTAATAATAAGAAGTTGACCGGAATTGGAATTGTTGACCGGATTTAAAGAAGTTGACCGGATTTGAGGGTATTATGTTGACCGGACTTAGGAAAGTTGACCGAAATAAATTAATGGCAACTAAAAAAAAGAAAAACTTTATTATTTAGTTAGAATCCAACTGGGCCTCGACCAAATGAGATAAGTAAAAACTACCTCATTACACTCTGAGAAGAAGTACTGAAGTAAGTAAACTAACCTACCTACTTCCACCTAATCACTGAAGGTAAGAACCGAGTAGGTAACTTACCCACCTACTCCTTCCTCTTTATATATCAGGCTTAGATTGATGGATGAGTATGATTTTCTGGCTCGAATGAAGAATAAGGAGCGACGAAGGAGGAAAGAACTTCGAGGCAGCTAGAGTAGGCAATCAGGCAAGATTCTTCGAATGCTATTTTTAAGCTCATGCTTTAACAACATTGCAAGTGTACCCCCCTGTTTTAAGTTCATGATCTAGTACTCTGTTTCGGATTATTGCAAGTGTACTTTATTCATACTTTACTGCAAGTAGCTTCGAACGCTGCTTTTAAGTTCATGCTTTAAGAATATAGCAAATGTACACGCCCTGCTCTTAAGATCATGATTTAATACAAGTATATTCATATTTCATTGCAAGTATGTCTGATTCGAAATAAATATTTGTTATGGTATGTACGATATTTTTTCTGATCATTTATTAAAGAAAAATCTCTGTTAACCGTATGTTTAAAAGAAGTTCAGTTTTCCATTAATGAAAATTAAGTTCGGTTTTTCTTTGATAAAGAATCCATTCGGTTTTCCCATAATGAAAAGTACTCCGTTTTTGAGTGAAAAGTACTCCAAATTTATAAAACTTTGACTTTTAAAAGCACTCCGTCCGAAAAGCACTCCTTTTGAAAGGCACTCTGGCTTTTAAGAAAATAAACTCCATCCCTTTTAAGAAAATGAAATCCATCCCTGTTGAGAAAATGAACTCCATCCCTTTTGAGTAAATGAACTCCGTTCCTTTGAGAAAATGAGCTCCGGCTTTTGAGGAAATGAACACCATCCCTTGAGAAAAATAAACTCCAGATTTTAGATAAAAAAAGAAACTTTGACTTTTGAACTCCGATTTTTGTTGATAAAAAGAACTCTAAATTTACTAAACTTTGGCTTTTAAAAGTACTACGTCCTTCAGTGAAACGTACTCCATATCCTTGAACTCCAGCTTTTAATGAACTCCGTCCTTTGAGGAAAATGAACTCTGATTTTTAATGAGCTCCGGCTTTTGAGAAAAGCACTCCATCCTTTAACAAAAGAACTCTGCCCTTTGAGTGAAAGCACTCCGTCCGAAAAGCACTCCGGCTTTTGAGAAAAAGAGCTCTGAACTTAATGTGAAAAAGAACTTCGTCCTTAATGTGAAATGAACTCTGGCTTTGAGTATATGATTTTTGAACCGGCCTTAAGATATTCTGTAAAATAATTTCTGAAGGGTAAATTATGATATTTCTGACTAAAAATGATTTTTCGTAAGCGATAAGAAGATAACAAGAAAGTGTGACTGATGCTTTCTGTAAGCAATAAGAATGAAGTATTCTATTTCTGTTATAAGACTGATATGTAGTCAGGTAAGGTTCTCCGAAATACGCCTCAGAGCGTTATGGTGGTAATCGAAGATAACTCTGTCCATGGAGTTATATGTGGTCCGCTCTTCCTCGGGGCGTTACAATGTGAAGGGTAGCTTCTATTCTGTTCCGTCCCCCAATGGATTGGGGAAGATCCCGTGAGATGGGATATTTCTAATAAGTGTGTGTGGCCTTAGGGCAACTCTTTTCATGGAGTTATACGTGGTCCGCTCTTTCTCGGGGCGTTACAATGTGGAGGGTAGCTTTTGTTCTGTTCCATCCCCCTATGGATTGGGGAAGATCCCGTGAGATGAGATATTTTTGATAAGT
>JAOVVI020014975.1:0-11338 GCA_028571085.2 Nepenthes alata | reverse complement strand
TTTCGATTAGATTATATGTCAAAAGTAAGTCAGCTAAAAGTTATTGTATTTGTATCATTTAATTTGTAAGTTAACTTTTTCATAATAAATTTATTTTGATTGACTCGAGATACTCGAAAGATTTTACTAAAAAATTATTTAGTTTTTAAGATTTTTTTTTATTATCATATAATGTATTTATTTTATTTTTATATTTTATTTATTATATATATTAGTGATATTAGATGAGTAAAATTATTATTTTATACTCATAATATATAGAAGCAAATATTTTTTATATATATTTAATATTTGCATAGCCTTTCATAACATAATAGTTAGTCTTTTAAGGGCTACTCCTATATTTATTCATATAGACCCCATTGCAATCTCCTAGAGCTGGGCTCCACTTCCATTAATGAGCAATTATAATTATTTAAAATTTATTCTTGCATATCATTAGTTATTCTCAAATTTTATTTATTTATTTATTTATTATATTTTAGTTTTAATTTAGTCTAAAAATACTTTAATAGATATACTTATTTTCTGCTAATTACAAATATTAACAAAAATAGTTATGAGCATAATAATGAAAAATAATGCTAAATTAGCTCAAAGAGAAGTTCTAAAGTCTTTTTTTTTTACTATTTACATTAAACAATATTAATCATAGTAATTGATTTTTAAATAAAATAAAATATTATAAAAATTTAAATCTATGAAATTCATAAAAAAATTAACATTATTTTTATTTTATTTTAATTTATATATACTTAAATAAAATGAAGAGGAGTAATAATTACAAAAAAAAAAAAAGGAGAGATGCCAGTGTTTCAAGTCTCATCGGACTCCTAAATGTTTTTTAATTAAATAATATTAGGAGGTATTATTAAATATCAGTAAGATAACTTTAAAATTATAAATTATTAAATTTATATAAAAATAAAAAATAAACAAGTATTATATTATTGAGTTAAAGGTAAAAAATATTTATTTGATATTCTCAATCTTATGATACGGCAATGAAAAGCAGCAAATTTTAGCGCTCCGGTGTTGGCATCAGGCGGCGTCTACCGCATCCTCATCGGGGGAATGGTGGACCTCTTGGCATGGCTAATGTCCTTTTTCATCGTCATCGCCCTTCTGGTCATTGTAATTTACCAGGTCAGACCTCTCAAACCCTGGATTTGTTCAAATTTTCATTCATATTAACGTTTTCTTTGTGGTTGCTGTTTTATTTGTCGTCTGCGCAGTTTCAATCACATCTTCTTTGTTAATTTATAGCCTTTGATGCTACACAACACCTGGCGACTATCCCTAGGGTTGATTGCGGTTGGTAATTTGCTGTATCTTTGATTGGACATGCGTTATTGTTTCTTTATGCGTATGGTAACCTTTCAAATGCCGAGCTTGTATCTGCCCCAAAACCTTTTCTTAATATCTGAGCATTTAGAAAGATGCAATACCTTAGTAGAGTTGTGCTGTTATTGCTGCAAAATTACATTCAGTGAGCTAATGAATCATGATAAAGCGGTGTGCCGTATGATATGAAGTTGTGCACGGATTAAAAAAAAAAAAAGAAGTTGATATGAAGTCATCTTTTAATATTGAGTGTACCCTGTAATTTGGTGAATCTATTATGTTGCACTTGATTTTCAGCATGCTTCTGGCATTTGCTTGGCATGGATGGATTTTGTTTTGTGCTTTGAAGATCTTGTCATCAGTGATACCAAGGTGGATTCAACAGCTTAGAGAGGGATGTGCCAGCATGTGGCAGCCTCTAAAATTGAAGCACTTGAAGATTGGATAGATGAAATGAATATGGTATTTATTGTCGCCTAGTTGGAAAAAAAATGTGTAATTGGGATGGAAAGGATGCTCCCTGTAGGAAATGCAAGGGGAGTTAGTGTGGGGGGGTGCAGTAGGAATAGGTAAAGTAGGATTTATGTTTTGATTGACCCAGAAAAGACTTTGAGAAGACAGACAAACTAGAACTCCTTGCTAGAAGGGATGGATAGGGAGTTAGTGTGGGGAGGTGCAGTAGGAATAGGTAAAGAAGGATTTATGTTTTGATTGACCCGGAAAAGACTTTGAGAAGACAACAAACTAGAGCTCATTGCTAGAAGGGATGGATGGAAATATATGTTCTTGAATAGGGTGGCAATTGTGAGATTTAATTTCATTGTTGGGAGATCCATGGGTGTATCTCTACCTTCTATAGGTCTACATGAGGGTTCAGCTTTGTGTTCTTACATAATGACTTATTTATTGATGAGCGTGCTAGCCTTTTTCAATGAATATGTCAAACAATTTAAACTGCCCAACTCAAACTTAAAATAGTATTTTGACATATATGTTATTGTATTGCAGTTCGATTTTTTTTTTTTTTAATATCCAAAATTTATTGTTAGTTTGATTGTGGATTAAGAGATGCAACTTATGAAAACTAAATCAAACTGCATATTCCAATGAATACTAGAATGCAGAGGCTCTTAATGATGTTGAGAAGTTTGAAGAGATTGCATTTGATACTATTTCCTTTCCTTAAAAGCTATGTTGTTATTAAAATTAAAATAATTTTGTGTTTATTAGTATCCCATGCATCTTGTTCCTTCTTAGAGTGTAATGGACCATTTGACATTTGGAACCTTCCTTGATGGATGATTGAGGATTTTATGTTAGTTTCATTTGACTGCTATCTTTTCATTTATTATTTCTAAGTATTTAAGTATTTTTTAGGATTTTTTAAAGGATTTTGTTTTTATTGTTGTGTTGTTGTTATTATGACTGTGGCTTTCACAAGGATAATGACCAGAAAAGTGGAAGGGATGAGGCTTGCTTTGTTATATGCATATAATGTTTGGCATTGCATAAATGATTTTCCAATAGAGGAATTACCAGGTTCAATGATGTGATATTTTCTTCAAAAGAAGAATTAAAATTTAGCTTTGGTTTCAGCATTCTGTATTGATTGTTTGCAGCTTCTCAAGTAATCCTTCATTTATCCAAAGGGAGCGTCAACGGGCTGGTATGGGTGTGTACCCTTCCCATTTCCCCTGGCTCGATCAAATCCTTGAACCCCGTGAAATTGATTGAATTCTTGTTTGTTTGTGTCTCATACACTAACATAAGCGCCTTTATTGGCGAAGTGGTGCACAACCATGAGAAAGTATGTGTTTTCTTTTCACCATCAACCGGTAGAAGGGCATGATTTTTGTATCGCAATGAAGCTGGTAGAAAGCAAAAGTTCATAGTGCATTTGAATGACATTTAAGAAGTGGAATAGAGGAAGGCCAAGTCAACAACTCAAAATGATCATTTATAGTTAGTTTTCACTGCCAACATTTAGTGAGTTCTGGGATCGCATTTAAATCCGTACAAAAGTACAAAATGGACCCTCCATTTTGGAAGATAAAAAAATGATGACCTAATTTACGAGGCTCTGAAATCATGGGAATGATGACCTATTCCTTGAGACTTCCAAATTGTGGGGTTTCAAGGGTACATGTACTCAGCTTTAATCAACATCATCTTAGGGTGGCTACAGATCCAATCCTTTACCCAAAACTGAAAATGGGAATAAAATAGACCTTATGTTTGGTTGAAAGAATAGAATAAAGGGAGAGGATAATTACAATTATCAGGAAATAGAATTCAGTAGGAATAAAGGTTAGAAAGAATATTTTACTCTTTGGTTAGTCACTTGGAATATATAAAATTGAGTTCCTAATTAATTTTCTAATATTTGTTATGCAATGATAGCTACAGAAGTAAACAGTGACTATATAAAATGATTTTTTAGGCTTATCCAAAAAAGCATATTCCAACACATCTCTAGAATATTTGCTGTGTTTCCATAAACTGTCCCCAGCTAACTGCTGCTAGACTATATCCACCCGAAATCCTCCCCCATTAACAGCTGCTAGGTTGTCGCCACAAGAATGCTGCTTGAGGCTAAGCATGGCCACCTCTAATCTGGGTGAAAATGTAGCCCTTGATGAGATGGAGGACTAAAAAAAACAGAGAAATGGAAGAAAATAGTGGAAATGGCTTTAGTTTTTGTATTCTCAAATGAAAATGGAAGACAGAGATAAAATGTAGCACGTATATATCTATCTATATATATATATATGTGTGTGTGTGTGTGTGTGTGTGTATAGATAGAGAGAGAGAGAGAGAGAGAGAGGTTTGCAGGAAATTAAGTTGGAGAGAAGAGGGAGGGGACGGCTGATGTGGAGATGATGAAATGAAGACACAAGAGGGATAAGGGTTTGGGTGGGGTTAATAAATTCTAATGGTAAATTAGGATGGAATTACTATTCCAGGAGTATCCAAAAAAACAGGGTGGTGGTTTTTTTGTTCCATGTTTTAAAGGAATTGTAATTCATTTTATATATACACTATTCCCAAGTATTTTGTAACCAAGTAGTGGAATAATGGTTCTACTTGAGACTGGATAAAATTTCTATTCTGTCCTACCAAATATAATATAAAGAATTGCAATTCCTTTATTTGGTTGATACTTTGAGGTATGATAAGTAATTGTTTCCAGGGAATTGCAATTACCAGAAAAGTAGGAATAGCTAATACCAAGAGGCGGTTTTTTTTCCTTTTTTTTTTGGGTTCCTGGACTTGAGGGAATCGCAATTCCCAATCAGTCGCCTACCATGCCAGCCATGCCCAAACTGTCACCTGTGCCACCTCATCAGTGCTGACTACCCCCCTCCAATGCTGCCAACATCTGTCACATGACAACCATGTGGAACATCTAGACTCTCAATTCCTATGCTGTAGTCATCCTCTCAATTAGCATAATATTTGTTGTCATTATTCTCAGGCAACACTTACTCCATCCGGCAACTAAACACAGCATTATAATTATTTAGCCTGTTTAATCATTTCCATTACTGCCATAATTGGTATGGTCTGAGTGTCTTGGTGTTGGATGGGTCAAATTGCCATCCCCAGCTGTGATGTCATTGAAGGCTCACTTTAGCTTCCTGAGAATCCAAAAGATTAGCAGTATCCTTTCTCTGACTGAGACTTGGCTTCTTCACTTGGAAGCTGTGCCAGAAGCAAAAGCCGCTAACGTTTCAAGAGGTGATTAATTGGCTAATGTTCCATTTATAGAAGTTATCCTCGTGAATTTGATGTGCTTTTGTAGACATGGTCCAACAGTGGAAGTTTTGTGATTATGGTTATATTTCATTTCCTAAGGCACTTTGGAAGGTGAAAGTTTTCCCAAAGCTTTTCTTTTTTTGATTGGGAAGCCGCTTGGGTTGGATTTTTACTGTAAGAATTTTGATGGAGATAGGAGGATGCTTTCCCTATTTTTATTTTGCTTCTGTTTTCCTGCTGATTCAATGGGGTTTTTTGGAATTACCGAGGAACCATGCATAGCACTGAATAGGGATCTTCCAAATACATCAGCTACACCTAACACATGAAATGGGTGCAGAAATGCATTAAAAAATGACAAATTTTATCAGATGGTGTGGCTACAATTGGTGGTGAAGTCGCTTTGGGAAAAAAACGTATTAGTAGCTTATGCTATGGGAAGGTTATAATTTTGAATATGCGGTACTCATTAGTGAGCATCTTGTATATGGGAATATTTATATTTATTTTCACACACGAAAATATGAAATTCAGACGCATGCATGTATCTGATATTATATGCATAACCGTGAAATGTGGTTCAGATTGTGGGTTCCTTCTCGTCAAAAGAGAAAAAGAAACTATTGTGGATTACTTGGAAAGAACTGAATTTGAGGGCTTTTTATTGGATGGGATCGCATTCACATAATAGAGGTTGCTTCACATTTCTCCTTTGGAAGACCCGTGATTTTGCTGCATTCAATTTTCACAAACTTTGTGCTCTTGTTCTTGTTCTTTTTCCTCATTTTCTTCCTTCAGCTGGCTCCACCCGTTTCATTCATATATATTTTTTCATATTTAGGGGTCTCTCTTTTTCACAGATCTTAAAAATAGATTAATTTCCATTTCTTTGTCTGCTAGCTTAAGTCTCAAGTCTAATTGTTGAGATCCCGTGACATGCAGAAAATAGAGTTAGACTAAAATGCAATAGAAATCTTAAAAAGGCCTGCTCCTGAAATTTCAGAAGTTGTAGAAACCTGAATTTGAGGACTCTTAATGGGATGGGATCACCTTTGCATAATACAGGTTGCTACACATTTCCCTTTTGGAAAACCAGTGTTTTTGCTGCAATTCAATTTTCACGAACTTTTTGCTCATTTTCTTGTTCATTTTCCTTGTTTTCTTTCTTCAGCTTGCTCGGCCCTTCCTATTCATCTCATTTTCCAATATTTAGGGGTCTATATTTTTCATAGATTTTGAAAGCAGGTTAATATCCATATTTCTCAGTCTGCTAACTTAAGTTGTAAGTCAAATTGTAGAGATCCTGTGATAGACAGAAAAAAAAGAGAAACTAGAATGTAAGAAAAAATCTCAAAAAGTTCTGCTTCTGGGGTTTCAGAATCCTGTTTGATTATGTGTTCTTTCAGTAGCATAAATTGAGTCTGTTGGCACTGAATGTTTGTTTCATGGGTTTTTCAAATTTATCACATTCCTTTATAGTTAGCCACCTTTCCTCCTTCCTGAGATCTCTATGTCAATTTCTTTGGCCATTGTTCTAGATAGGGGCTTACTGTTATTGGATATTATTTCCTCAGCTGTGGGA
Source organism: Nepenthes alata (assembly GCA_028571085.2). Classification (NCBI taxonomy): domain Eukaryota; kingdom Viridiplantae; phylum Streptophyta; class Magnoliopsida; order Caryophyllales; family Nepenthaceae; genus Nepenthes; species Nepenthes alata. Next base: position 4,656 of record JAOVVI020014975.1, on the reverse strand, counting down.
AGAAAAAGACCGATTGTGAGACGAATACATTAATTTTATTAAAAGAATATTATTGATTGCTTTAGTTGTTTTTGGAAATGCTAACACTGATTCTTTACTTTCCCAAAAAAAAAAAAAAAAAGCTACCACTGATTCCATGCCTGCCTCATTTTTTAAAAGCATAACAGATATGTATTGTGACTGACCGAAGTATTTTGCAGCTTTTGTGCTTGTCAGATCTCGAGTTTGATTACATAAACCCGTATGATTCTGCATCTCGAATAAACAAAGTGATAATGCCTGAGTTTATTACCCATGGAGCTCTCTGCTTATTCTTTCTTCTAACCGGGCATTGGTTTATGTCGCTGTTGTGCATCCCTTACCTGCTATACAATGTGAAAATGTAAGTTTTCCGAAGTCTTAACTGAAACATAATTTGATTTGGTCTTATATATTTTGGAATGCATGCACAATTTTAATCAAATGAAATCAGGTTGTGATTAATTGTAGCTAATGGCCAATGGTTTATCGCTCTGTCCACATTTTTTGTGGACTTTTATTTTCTTGATCTGTCCTTGTACTGAGGGATAAACCCGTCTTGATGAGATTGTTTCTTGAAAGTTAATATCCATTGTTAAGGATTCAGAAGATTATCAAATAGTAAAATAATAAACAATTACTTAACAAAACACTGTTTACGCGGAGAAATCCTGGAAGGAAAAAAGCCACACAGTAAATGAGTGGTTTCATTATTTTCTACAAATAGGATTATAATATGAGTTTGATGGCTACAAATTGTGTTTTCGAAAAGACTATCAAAATCCTAGTGCAAACACTATATATAGAGTATAATTGGTGGACCTAAGAATATAATAGATGTATATCACCATTGCTACCATCATTAACTTCTATTCAAAATTCATATGAAATCGCAATATAAACTTTTCTGGTCAGGTCTTCAAATGCGGCCAATCATACAAATGAATTCAAATCACATTTAACATCCATCGTATTTATCGGTAGAATATGGCATTGACAACCATAGTATGCGTTGTTATTTGTTCAACTTATAATGCATGTATAGAACCACTTTCAAAACCGTTTTCCATCCATAATGTCTCAAAATGTTACTTGCTGAAAGCATGGATTTGAATATTGACAGTCAAACATTTACAATAAGTATTGCATAGATGAGAGTAATATGATAGATAAGTGGAGTCACAATAAAGTATAGCAATTATGTGATCCTTAGATATTTAGAAATCGCACCTATTATAGATAAGATGAGGGAATGATATCTAAGGTTATTGGAACGCTATCCATATAAAGTCAAATGAAACACCTATGAGGAAATATGGATTAGATGGTTGGACTAAAGAAATGAAAAGATAGACTTGGAAAACTCCGAGTGCTTTTGAAGGATAATAAACTAAATAGAATGAAACTTCTAAAACCAGATTCATATTGATGACTCTATTTCGTAAAATATAAGACTTTGTTATCATACTGTCTCAAAACCGTGCTCTCGAATTTGCTTCTCACTTACATTGAGTTGCCCTTTGTATGACCACTGACCAGGTATATGGACAAGCAACACCTGGTAGATGTAACGGAGATATTCAACTTGCTAAACCGAGAAAAGAAGAAACGTATCATCAAACTCGGCTACCTTATGATCATCCTCTTCCTCTCTTTATTCTGGTATTTACTCAGAGGCACTCTCTTAATAACATGATTTATTTTAATTCTTTTTTTTAAAAAAAATCCAATAACAAAACTGTTTGAGGCATTCGCTGTTGACATCACGAAACCCCTTTTGACATGTATTTTCCCTTACGACTATTTCTCCGGCAGGACGATATGGAGTGCCTTGGAAGATGACGGACAAATCTAGCCAGTATTCGGGTTTTTTCTACCCGAATGTACAATAACTGGCAGTGAGAAATGGTGGGAGGCTCAAACCTCTGTTAAATACAAATTTGTAGGGATCAAGCATCGACTTTACTGCCCTTATTTCTCAGTATCCACTTATTTCAAGACCCAAAGTCTTGCAATTTTTTCCCATTTTATTGGGTAGTTCCAGGATTTCAAGCAGGCTTGCCTTGGCATTGGCTTATAACTGTGATTCCATGCCATAAAATACATTTGTAGTATAGGTGGCTTTTTTTTTTTTTTGGGTTATTGTAGTTGTTCATTATACTGTTGTTTGGCCAAAGTGTGGAAGCTTTTTATAGTGTGCAAACTGCATTCAATAGCCATTACCGACCATTTCGGTGCTAAGAAAGGTATAGGGTTATTAAAATATCCTTAAATGATATGATATCTTATATATTGATTTATGCTAACGAGTTTATTAAAATAGATGTACAGATAGGTATCACGTCATTCTTGTTTCTATGGGTCCAAGTGGAATTCTACCTCCTTTAATTGATGCTGCCAAAACATCTACTGGTCCTTGTAGACGAAAGAGGGCGTCTTTCTTTTCCGATTGAATAACACACTAAGGAATATGAATGAAGAAGAACATTAAACACCAGTATTTTACGTGAAAAATCCTTATTAATTAAGAAAAAAATCACGGGACAATCCGTCAACTGAACGTGTTTTACTATGTGAGAGATTTGGGAATAAATTTTTCCGTTACACAGTAGAGAATAAAGAAAAAATGAAGAACAGAGCAACAGCAACAACGACACACATGGTTGTTTTCGATTTCTCCTCTCTTCACCGTTTTTTTCTTTTCGCTCTCTCTAGCACTGCCTCTCAAAACTATCTCACACGTCTATTTACAGCAAGTCACAATACTTGCTTTTAATATCAAGAGTCACACACTGAAAGATCTGGAGCAATATTTCATCTAGAAAAAGGACAGAATCGGTTCTTTCCAATAATATGAATATGTCATATTCAAAAAAATTGATCATGCATAATCGTCTAAGATCATATATCTTTAGAAAATCTGCTGAGTTGGCGTTGTTCTGGATGACGGTCAACTATTGGCCATCCGCGTTCTCCACGAGGCCGGTCAACAAGGGTGTTGACCATCTGAACTTTGCCATTATGGAATCTCTCAGTGAATTCTGTCTACTTAACTTCCATATCGGTCAACATTGTTGGCCGGCAATGTTGATCGTCAATTTGGTCAACTCCATAGACCGTCCATCCGGTCAATATAGTTGATCGGAGTTCTTTTCCTGAATAAAACAGCACATTCGTACTCCGTTCAAGTTCTCCGATCATAAGAACTTCACGAGAGTGATCCCCAACAAATTTTCCTTCACGACCGAGAGGAAGTTGGATCCATTAGTCCGGCTATCTCGCAGCATGCTTCATTCTTCACTCTTAGTAGAATCTTAGTCATCATGTCTGCCCTGTTGTCTTCAGTACTAATCTTCTCAAGTGATAATAGACCAGCTTCAAGTACGTTCCTCACCCAATGGTACCGAACATCAATATGTTTAGATCTCGACTGGAACAAAGAGTTCTTTTAAAGATATATTGCACTCTGACCGTCATAGAATACACTATATTTTTCCTGTTGAAAACCTAATTCTTGAACAAAATTATTCATCCGCAGTATCTCCTTGCACGTCTCTGTTATTGTAATATACTCGCCTTCGGTGGTCGATAGGGCCACACACTTCTATAACTTGGATTGTCAGGAGACTGCTCCTCCTGTAAATTTCATAAAGTAACCTGAAGTAGATTTTTGGGAGTCTAAGTCGTCGACCATGTCAGCATCCGAGTAGCCCACTAACTGGGACTTGTCACTTTCAAGGCATAGGCACCTCTTGGAAGTCCCTCTAATGTATCTCATAATTCACTTAACTGCGGACCAATGCTCATTTTCCGGATTTGACAGAAATCGGCTGATTGTCCCAATGGCATGAGCTATGTCAGGTCTAGTACACACTAAGGCATACATCAGGCTTCCCACAGCAGAGGAATAGGGCACGCCTTCATGTATTTCTTCTCGTCATCCGAGGACGGATATTAACGAGTACTCAACTTGTAATGGTTTACCAAGGGCGTGTTCACGGGCTTCGACTTGTCCATATTGAATCGTTGGAGCACTTTCTCAATGTAGTTTTTTTGAGACAATCATAATTTTTTAGCCTTCCGATCGCGTATAATTCTGACTTTTAATATTTACTTTGCCAATCCAATGTCCTTCATAGCAAATAACCGCCCAAGTTGCTCTTTCAGCTCCTTTATCCGAGCACCATTTCGTCTAACTATTAACATGTCATCCACATATATGAGAAGAATGACAAAATCATCATTAGAAAAACTCTGCACAAATACGCAGTGGTCACGAGTAGTCTGTCAATACCCTTGGCCGGTCATAACAGACTCAAACTTCTTGTACCACTGTCGAGGAGCTTGCTTCAGGTTATACAAACTTTTTTTCAAATGGCAGACAAGTTGTTCCTTCCCTTTAGCCTCAAACCCTTCTGGCTGTTCTATGTAGATCTCTTCCTCAAGCTCTCCATGAAGAAATACAGTCCAGACATCCATCTGCTCCACCTCAAGGTCCTGAGCGGCAGCCAGACCCAATACCACCCATATGGAAGACATCTTCACTACCGGAGAAAATATTTCATCAAAATTAATTCCCTTCCGTTGACCGAAACCTTTCACCACCAGTCGTGCCTTGTATCTTGGCTCCTTGGTGTT
>JAOVVI020014973.1:0-11339 GCA_028571085.2 Nepenthes alata | reverse complement strand
TCTTCTCTCCCTCTCTCGCGTCTGTTGCCCTATTCTCCGATCTCTCACCCTCATCCGCCTGTTCAGCAACACTGCTGACCTCCGCTGATCTCCCCTTCCGTTGGTTTACTGTCATCGACGCCGGAGCCACCAATGGAGATCGCATCAAATAATGTCTAATCGGCCAATACAATGGTTTTTTTCCCTTGGACTACACAGGTTGTGATGGTCCTATTCCCTCCTTACCAACCAACCAACTCATCGAATCTTAGGCGAAGTATTTTTTTTTTTTTCACTTCTCTCTCTCACACTTGCATTATACTTTCCTGATAGTTTGTTGATTTAAGCGTCTGAAGGGAATCCTCAATAAATATACCAATGGCAATTCTTACCTTGTGATTTTTGGTGATGTATAAGTTCTAGATTCTAGATTTTTGTGTTTCACTAAACACAGATCGATGGTTGTGGCTCAAATATAGTAATCAGAGGCTGTAAGAGTAACTTATTGATTGTTTTCTATACCTAGCCTAGAGGTATTTTTAGAAAAAGGTACCTCTCGCATGAATGATTACATAGTAAGTCTGGCATATAGTTGGGTTACATTATGAAATACTTAAATATACTGACAATACGACTTTGGATTTATAGGTTTTTAATTAGGTTTCTGAAAGAAATGTAATTTTTCAATGAGATTTTGATGATGTTTTTGGAATATTCTATGAGAAATTGGTCTAGACCCAACAACCCATATAAAGGGGTGAGTAGGTGTACAAAGTGAAGAAATAATATGTAATGATAACTCAAAGCACAAAGAAATACACTAAAAAAAATGCACACAGTATTTCTTAACACAAGCATTCAATATGCATGAAATATAAAAAACGCATGACCATGCCAACGAAGAGAACACTAAGAGTTCAAGAGGAAAATCTTCATGTTATCAATCATAAACTAAACAATTTACCGTTGAAGTAGTCAACTTATAATTGGTAAAGAGACTCACTCGACACTAGCTAACTGACCACTAGCATGCAATTGCCGAAATAACTCTTCAGATTTGCAACATTGCATATTAAACTATGACTGTTTGTTCATTTTAATTGAAAACGCTTGGTCAAACTCATTATACAGTACTGAACTCTGACCACCACGTTACCAACAAAACCCTAAAACATATTAGACTTGGATTAAGTGTTTATGGGTGATGGTTGAAAGGTAACAAAGGGTGGATCAAATAGGTCATGAAAAATAATAGAGCTCCTACGAGTTAGCTCTCTCTAGATTTTCATAATAATGGTTGGTAGGTCCAAGAGAACTAATAAAGATTATATGTATAATAGTTTCAATGGAAGAAGTTCACAGAAGTAGGTAGTAGGAAAAACTATCTTCTACTCAAGCAAAGGTCACTCGAACATTGCACAACAAGTGTCAGTTAGTCCTTGATTTGAACATTTGGTCGAGTAGATAACATATATTGTGAGATCTTAACATTATAATTGATATAATGATGTTAAATTAAGTTAATCAAGTGAATTCTTAGAGAAAAAGTTTTGTTCGATTGAAAAAACAAAGTATAGAGTAGTTTGGGAGGACACTTGATAGGCATAAAAGCCATATATGAGCATGTTTGAGATAACATCATAATACTTAATGCATGCTTAATTGAGCTCGTCCATATGTATGATTTAGGCAGAACGTCTAATGTCCATATGAATGGTGCATGTGCACTAGTTTACTATTTAAAATATTTGTATTATTTTTCAGCTCATTTTTCATGAGTTTTTGAGTGAAAGATAGAAAGAGAAGAGTAGAAGGGAGAGAATAACAGAGAGGATTTGATGATAGATTTGTTTCTATTTTTTTCTTTGTTGTAAAATTTCTAACAAATCTCTTACCATTTTTTATTCAAATATTCATACATAAAGTATTTTCCTATGTTTTTAAGACCATGTTGTATATATGTTAGATTTGTTCCTAATTCATGTGATTTTAAAGACTTATACTTTAATTTAATCATGTTATTATGAAAGTTGGCAAGTAATCTTGAAATTTATTAAATATTTGATCTTATATATCATATTTTATGACATTATTTAGTGAAATACTTTGTTTTTTATTTTGTAAAGACTTACATGTATTTCAAAGTGGAAATAATTATATATTTCTTTTTAGATATGAAAATTTTTTATTTTAGCTAAATAATTACCGTTATAGAAAATTAAATGAATATATTCATACATATTTTAGTATATTATTTACAATTGAATGTTATACCTAACATCCATAAGTTTAAAAAGTAATATTTGATCCCATTTATAAAAAATAATATATAATTAGCCTACCCATAGGTTATAAATAGTAATATATGGCCTAGATTATAAGGAAACAATTATAACTTGATCTTTAATATTAGATCATTATTAGTGTTATGATCACTAATCCTTCATCATATTTTTTCACATATTTTGACTGACTTAACGTCATTTTTAATATTTTACATTTGATTTCTTTTATGATTTTTATACCCACATATATATATATATTATATTATACATTGTTAAGTGATAGACTTGATCTTGACATATTTTTGTAACATTTTAGATTAATGGGTTTAGATTCTTGATAAGGAATCTTTTGTGAAGGAATAATCTTAAGATGCTTATTGTTTAATCATTTGTAGTCAGATTTTTTGTATGTGACCTAACAATTGGGTTTTAGGATTATAATATTTGATGATTAGTGTGCATATGACTTTGATTTTATACTTTAGCATTATAAATATAAGCTATGAATAATTTTTTTTTACTTATTCGCATATTCATTAGGTAGGTGGTCAATTATTTGGAGTTACTTTCAAATTGTGACATTTGGTTCTTGGGCTTTATTTTATATTCTGGTTTTGTCTGATATTATTTAATGTAGTATTGTGTCTCGTCAATGGGTAAAGTTTGATTTTTGTAATTATTTATGCTATTATGGACCAAGGATATGAAAGGCATAATATCAGAGCAAGTTAAAAAGGAATGCATCTTATATGGTTTGAGAATTTGAATATGTGATTTATATTGTAATAGATACTAAAATGTCAAAAAGTTACGGTAGTGCTAATTCTTGCCTAGAGAATGAGCATCTTACCGTCATGATGAGGATGGTAGACATTATGGACCAAATATTCAGAAGGCAACCTAATCCAATGCTAGTAGTTACATATTTGGGGAATGTTTTGATTGCTTATGATTGGTTCACCAACGAGCATGTACTTGAAAGTTTAGGTGATCCTAATCAGACGAAGGCCAAGATATGGATTTGTTGAGTTGAGAAGGCTTTCAAAGTGATTGACCATGTGAAGGAAGACATGGTGAAGTTGGCTTCATATAAACTTGATGGTAATGTTGATCATTAGTGGGTAGTGAAGAAAGGAATTTTGGGTCTACAAAATGAGAAAATTTCATAGAACTTGTTTCTAGATGTGTTTTTAGACAAATATTTTCTAGCAAGCCTACGAGAGTAAAAAGAAAAGATGATTTTGCTCGTTTATAATGAGGAAATAGGACAATGGATAAATATAATACCAAATTTATTGAGTTGGTTGATTTTATCTCACATGTAGCGATGGACGAGATGAGGAGAGTAAAAAATTTCCTTCAAGGATTGAAAGATATAATTTGGAAGTAATTGGTAACTTTACAATTACAGACCTTCAAAGAAGTGTTTAATCATGCCTCGCTCTTTAAAAAGTAGTCGGAGAGGGATAAGTTCTTTGTGAAATGACATGCAAGCCAAGGAGAGTAACGTTTGGGATAAAGAGGATTCTACAAGATATCTAAGTCACATGACAAGGAACCGGGAAGGGAGATGAGATTCAAGAGGCATTAGGTAAGCAATAATAGTCAAAACCCAAGCATGATCATTGTGGTAAATTCTATGGAAGACAACCTTTTTATAAGAAAATTAAGATTTGTTTTCATTATAGCCAATTCATCCATATGATCAAGAAGTGTCTTCTCCATTTGAGTCAAATGGCTAGAAAATCAAAATCTTTGGGTAGAGTTTTTTCTTTGATGGCCAACAATGTGAAAGCATCTCATTTGATAGTGAAACTTAAACTCATAATTTCTAGAATTTTAGCATATGTATTATTAGATCCGAGATTTGTACATTTATTCAAGTCTCATAAGTTTGTATATCTTTTGTATTCACCACCTGAGATTATAAATTATTCATTTGTGATGTTTATGCATATATGTACACTTTAATAACTAATATTGTATACCTTAGGTGTATAGTTTGGTGCATGGGTTTGTTGGGATCACTCCTGTGTGAAAGTTCTTAGGACTTAGACGGAGCACGAATATGCTAGAAGGAAGGAATTTCGGTCAACAGAGTTGACCAGAGTCTTCTAGACGGTCGACTCTTCTGGTCAATATGTTGACCGTCATAAGTTGTGAGTCATCTGAAGAAGCAGGACAGGCTATTTTGACCGATCAACAGTGTGGTTGACTTGCTAATATAAAGCGACAGACAACAGAGTTGACATACTGTATTTGGGAGACCTGAATGACTGCCATACCCAAAAAATATACAGTTTACCTACCATTTTGGGTGGTTGGTAGAAGTTATTCTCAGGACTCCAAAGGCTGACCGGTTTGTATGAGCAGGCATGCACCGCCTGCTACAGGATAGGGCGTGCGCATGCAAGTAGACTTTGGAAGTTGAATACCAACCACCAGGCTGGGCTACGGTGAGGGGCGTGTATATATGTATGCACAGATATTGACAAGAGCACAAGGCAAGAACAAAAAGAAGCAGAAGACATCAGTCAAGTAGAGAGAAAGAGTGTAACAGATGAGAGAAAGTGAAAAGAAAGAGAGCTGTGAGTGAAAATAAAGTGTGAGAGCTTTTGTTTACTTTTACTTTGTTCTTATTTTCGCCTCCTGTAATTTTCTCACACTTAGTGATTCTTTGTAGATTAGTGTTTCGTAATTTTTTTCTTATTTTAAAAAAATTTTTCACGTAAAATTTGGTGTTCATTTTTCATATCTTATCTTTACTTTATAGTGCTTGTGTGCTTTATTAATTGGCCGTCTATTCTGGCCAACACAAGGAACTGCTATTATATTCTGGTCAGTAGGCCGCCCGTTACACACCAACAGGTTTTAAATTGAAGATAAATTTAAATTTATTAAATATGCATAAGTTTAATGTAATTTTAGGAATAAATTGTTTGACATATTATCATACTATTATAGACTGTTTCTACTAGAGGGCTTATTAAATTATTTTAGGATGTGAACCATTTTATTTTTAAGTAAAGAAGCATAAAGAGTCAACCTACGTAATTTTAACTTTATATACATGTCATTCAATAAAAGTTAGGAATCAAGCATACCATTTTTATGTTACCATTGCCAGAATCATAGCATACCAGTTAGAAAGATTCGAATAGTAACAAAATTTGAGGATGTGTTTTTACAAAATCCTCTTAGATTGCCACCAATTAGGAAGATCAATTTTAAGATTTAATTGATGCTGGGATCTATACCAATTTTTTATTTTTTGTATAGGATAACTCCTTTGGAAGTAAAGTAGTCAAAGAAGCTATTACAAGAACTTTCGGAGAACAATTTTATTTGACCAAGTGTGTTATAGTGGGGTGCATTAGTTTTATTGTGAAAAAAAAGCTATATCTATGGAGTTGTGCATAAACTATTGGAGTTAAATAAGATAATAATCAAGAATAAATACTATTTACCAAGAATTGATGACATTTTTAGCCAGTTGCAAGGAGTTTAGATTTTTGTGAAGGTTAATCTTTGATAGGTCAACATAAATTGAGGATTAAGAATAAAAATATGGAAAATACTGCTTTTCAATCAATGTATAGTCATTATGAATTTCTTGTAATGCTGTTTGAATTAATTAATACTCCTGTAGTGGTTATAGATTTGATGAACTAGATATTTCTACATTGTTTGAAGAAATTTATAAGAATTTTCATCAACAATATTTTAATCTACTTGAGGAGTTTTGAGGGGCATGAGGTCCATTTAAAAATTGTTTTGCAGATGCTTAGGAAGAGTCAATTATAAGTTAAGTTGAATAAATATAAATTATGAATTGACAAAGTTGCTTTCTTAGGCCACATGATTTTAAAAGGCGGTGTGTCAAGGGAATGGAAGAAGATTAAAGTGGTGATAAGTTGGAGTTAACCAATGAATGTAATAAAAGTATGAAATTATCTTGGTTTAGCTGAATAGTATCAAAGGTTTATTCAGAATTTCTCAAGATTAGTGGTGTCATTGACCCGTTTAATGTAAAAGAAGGTGGCATGTTAGTGGGATGTATATTTTGAGCGAAACTTCTAAGAATTGAAAAACCATTTGATAACTACTCCAATTTTATCTATTGTAAGATTTTGGAGCTTATGTAATTTATTGTGATACTTCTAAAAGTTAATGGATTGATGTAAGACAATAAAGTTATTGCCTATAGATCAAGAAAATTCAAGGGATATGAATAGAATTGTCCTGCTCATGGTTTAAAATTGGCAACAATCATTTTTGTCTTGAAGGTCTGGATGAATTTCCTATATAGAGAGAAATTTAGGGTGTACTCCAATCACATAAGCTTAAAGTATTTGTTTTCTTAGAAGAAATTGAATATTAGGTAAAAAGATGGATAGGTCTATCGAAGAATTTATAACTGTGAGATATGGTATTAACCAGGGAAAGCGAATATCATATTGGATGCTTTGAGCCATAAGTTGGCATATTTGATGTCTCATTTGATAATTAAAGAAATAGAAATGCTTGATAACATAAAGGAGTGTAGCATTAAATTGCATTCTCAAGATGCCCACATAATTTTGTCATATTTTTATATTTGATTAGAAATATCTGGGAGGATTAAGAGGAGACAAAGGGCTGATCCATTTTTTGTTTACATAACCTAAGATTTGAATAGAGAATCAAGGTGCGAGTTTGATGCTCGGCTAATTGAGTTTTGAGGTTTAAGGATCGTATTTGTATGCCTAATGATGAGGAGTTAACGGAAGAGATTTATAACAAAACCCATTAATTTAGGTATACAATCTATCCAGGAATTAACATAATATATCAAGATTTATGAAAAAACTTTTGGCGAAGAAACAAGAAAAGATAAATTGTGGTGTTTTTAGATGGTGCATCATATGTAAATAAGTGAAGGCAAGATGAAGAAGCTACCGGGTCTTTCGCAACCTATGCTAGTTCCCAACTAAAAATAGGAGCATATACCAATATATTTCATCATGGGTTTGCCTAGAATGTCAATGAAACATGATGTTGTGTGGTTGATTATAGATTTTTTGACAAAATTAACACACTTTATAACTATCAAGATGATATTTTTTAAGGGATCAGTTAATAAGGTTATAAACTAATGAAATTGTTAGATTTCATGGTATTCCACCTTCAATTGTTTCAAATCAAGACTAAAGATTTATGTCCATGTTTTGGAAAGTTTTGCACTATGAATTGCGCAACAAAGTGAAGTTTAGTTCGATGTACCATCATCAAATGGATAAACAATCAGAGAGAAGGATTTAGATTTTGAAAAACATATTGCGGGCTTCTTTCATTGAGATGAAAAGACGTTAGTGTTGGGGTTCATTCTGAATACACACAACTCGATGTAGCAAAACATAACCTAAACTCTCATCAACCACCAAACTCACGAATATAAGAATTACAATGATATAAAATATTTTTATATGAAAAATTCTTTCAATCAAGAAAAAAATTATTGGACAAACTTTTAATAAATTTATTATAAAAATACCGATTACAAGTAACCCATTTCAAAATATCTTTACTACAATTCAGAGTGAAGAATGGTTAATTATAACCCACTTAACATACCTAATAATCAACAATAAAAAGTACAATAAAAATAAAAGTAACCAAATAAAATACGTTGTAGAAAACTGCTATAGAATAGTATATCTAACTTTGACGAAGAATAAAATTTAAATTAAATATTAACCGGATACTAAACATTTTTCACTTCTTTCTTTCTTCTCTTTCTCTGTGCGGCGCTCCTTGTGTGTGAAATATTTTGGAATATCCTAAAAATGCATCAGTCAAGTTGTTATACTACAAGCCATACTCAAGTACTCGTCAAACGCGCCTTGGGTGAGCATGCCACTGGAATCAGTGCTTGAGTGCCTGTCGGGTGTGCCTTGAGTGTGGGCGCCATTGGCTTCAGTGCTCGAGTGCTAGTCGCATGAGCAAATATTATAATCCTCATATGAATATCCTACGATCCTCTGATAACTATTTATTTATTGTGATACTCACAAGGGAGTGACCAAAATCCAACTGTTAGAATGATTATTTGTAGCTAACTAAGTTTTCTTATAATAATAATTATTAGACAAGTATTAGCATAGCACCATTTGAAGCACTTTACAAAAAAAAATGTCATTTTCCAATCAATTCAAAGGAGATTGGGCACTAAGATTTATAAGGCCAGATATAATTTAAGAAATATCAAAGACGATACAGTTGGTTAGAAATCGACTCCAAGTTGTTTAAAACTGACAAAAACGTTTTGCAAACTATGGGATATCCAAGTTGAGAATCAATGTTGGTGATTATGTGTTTCTAAAGGTATCTCCATTAAAAGGAGTATTTAGGTTAGATTAAAAGTGAAATCGAAGTTGAAGTTTATTGGATAATTCTAGATATTTGAAACGATTGCAGAAGTAGATTATTGACTAGCCTTATTACCTAATTTGATAGATTTTCATAATGTTTTGCATGTTAATAGTTCTTAAGTATGTTTGTGACCCTTCGCGTGTTAACAAGGATGAACTATTGATGACCAATGAAGGCTTGATGTACATATAAAACCGATTCAATTTTTAAGAAGACGAGATTAAGTGCTTCACTCTAAAGTTAATTTCATATTCAAAGTATTATGTAGGAACAATCCTTAAAAAGATATCACGTGAGATGGGAAGATGAGATTCATAAAAAGTATCCTATTAGTTTCTTCATTGACACATGTAAATTTTGAAGACAAAAGTTTTATAATGAGAGAGAAAATATGATATTTAAATATTAAGATTTACATAATGATATTAAATTGAAAAAATTACTTAAATTCTTAATAAAAAATTTTAGTTCGATTGAAAAAATTAAGTTTGAAGTAGCTTAAGTGAGCACCTGATAAATGCTAGAACCACACATATATGTGATTAAGATAGAATTATGGTGTCTCATACATGGTTTATGGGTGCTCAAGCACAGGCATGATTTGGGCATCATGCCTAATGCATACATAAATAACATATATATGCTAGTTTATTATTTGAAGTGTTTCTATCTTATTTAGCTCATTTCTTATGAATTTTTGAGAGCAAGAAAGAAGAGTAGAAGAGAGAGAAGAAGAGAAAGGAAGAATGAGGAAGTAAGTTTGAAGTTAAGCAAATATTTATAAATTTGAGTTATAGTAAGTGTATTTAAGTTTATTTACCCCTTTAATTTTTTAGAAAACTTTATATGATTTTTTATTCAAATGGTTGTACATGTGATATTTTTCTACTTTTAAGATTATATTACATGCATGTTAGATTTACTTTCCTTTTATATTGCTATGGATTTTAACAAGTAATCTTAAAATTCTTGAAATTTTTTATTTTTCATACTATATTTCATAAGAGTATTTGACAAAATATTCTATTTTGATCTAGTATTGATTTATTTGTTTTTCAAAGTGGGCACATTCGTATGTTTGTCATTTGATATAAAGTTCTTTTTTAGCGTGATTAAATATTAACCATTATAAAACATTGACAAAATATATTTGAATATATTTAATATATTATTTACAATTAAAGGCTATAGGAGGAAATAGAAGAAAGAAAAGAAAATAAGGGGAAGATTTTAGCATCTGGTTAATATCCAATTCAAGTTCTATCTTTTAATAAGTTTAGACATGTTCTAATTTTAACTATAAGATGTATTGCTAATTTTTATTATTATGGATTACTAAGTATATTGGAATTCATACTGATGATTATTTACATCGGTTGTTCTGAGTGACTTCTAAATAGAATTATCTATAATCAAATATTCATTGTGGAAATTGTTCATTGGTTATTTTATGAATTTTTTTTGTTGAAAATAATTTTTCACTTTAAATCATTTGTACAACTTGTGTATACTTAGTTAAAGTCATTTCTTGTGTTTATTAGGAAGAGAACAGTAATCAACGTTTTATAAATGATTTGTTTTATTTGAGCTACACCGAATCATGTGTGTTTTAAATTCCAACAAGTGGTTTGACATTCTAGGCCTTTCCATATAAATAGTGAAAAATATTTTAATCAAGGAAGAAATAACTAAATCACCATTGAAGAATGATGACAAATCAAAGAAATTAAAGAATGAAGAGTCACATGACATAAAGGGCTTGACCTACTGCACAATTAAATTATTTCTTAGGGATTACACTATTCCAAAGATTATTAGTTTATCAAATCTAGTAAAGGCATTGATAGAGCTTGAGAATCAGTATAAGATTAAGTTTTTGACAACAAAGTTATATGTGAAGAAGAAATTCTAAGTCATTTAACTATCATAAAGAAAAAGTTTCAATAAGTATTTAAATGAATTCAATTAGATTGTAAAGTAAATGTCCATACTTGATGAGATAATAAAAAAAGAGGATAATGCATTGATGTTGTTGGCTTTAATGTCTATCTCGTAGGATCATATTTTGATGACTCTATTATTCGAAAAGATTAGGTTCACCTTTGCTAAGGTTATTGTTTCTATGAATGAGCCTAGGAAGAGGGGATGTGATGAAATTTTGGAGGAGCTGAATGCTTTGGTTTCAACTAGCGGTTGTGGGCATAACAGATCAATAAAGAGACACAACAAGTCTAAGAGGAACAACAGTCAATCCATGCTTTTAGACATTGAATGCTATAATCGTGGCAATGGTCATATGAAGTGAGATTATTTTAAATGAAAATAAGAGCAGGTAGAAGCAAGTGATAAAAAAAGAGGGATTATGACAATAATGATCAAGCTTCTATGCTACTTATAGAGACTTTTGAGTTGTGGACATGGAAAAGACACAGAGCTTTAAGGGCCATAAGATAAGTTGAGGTGACGGATAGAAGATCCTCACTCCATGTAATATCAAGAAAGTCCATTTTCACCTTTTATATACCTAAGGACTATTGAATACTGAAATTTAAAAATGATGGCCCATTGAAAGTAGTTGGCATCGAGTATGTTTTCTTACAGACAAAAAACAATACGACACTCATGTTGAGGGCATGCGACATATAATTTTTTGAATCATCATTT
>JAOVVI020014972.1:0-11339 GCA_028571085.2 Nepenthes alata | reverse complement strand
TCGCTTTTCAATGACTACAACTCATGGTTTTCGAATGAAGGTTTTGAAGAAGGATGGGGACAAGAGAAGACGAATATGGTTGGAGACGGGTAGGGCTTCAAAGAGCGATGGAGGCGGGAGAAGATGAATATGGTTGGAGACAAGAAATGGCAAAGACAGAAAGTGTCATAGGCTAGAGAGAGAACGAAGAAAGGAATGAAGAGAAGTCGACGAGAGACAAACGGCTGAAGAGAAGACGAAGAAGGAAGTAGACTAGGGTTTTGATTAATGGGTATAATGAACGAACATAGAAATAAAATATTATGACCATTAAATATATAATAGATAAAATGGTAATATTTTTAGGAATAGTTATTCTTTAAATATAAGGAATTCGATGAATAAATAACACCAAATAAAACTTGATATTTTTATTTCTTAATTTAAAGAAATACTTATTACTCTGAAAATAATTATTTTATGTAATTAAGTAACCAAACGTAGAAATTAATGTTTCACTGGTAATAATGTGAAAATAAAATTTTCATTCCTACTAATCAAACACGTCATTAATGATCAAACAAGCTGAAATTTTTCTATATGAATAGTGTGGCTGTGAGTATGAATCATTCTTTATGAGATTAAAACTAGTTGTGGCAAAGGGCATGCAACCCATCAATGTTAAGCATTTTCAATGACTCTTACATAATGAACTGGAGGAGATCAGGGCAAGATGATTGAGAATAGCCTCTCATCATATACTTTATCTGATTCTTTGTAAAGAAATTGCCAGCTCAGTAAAGAAAGAAGCTTTGAATTATAATTTAATTGGCTGGATTCTTATTTGAATATGTTTTCACCCATACCCTACTTTCATTCAGTTTATCTCAACTTATTTTGCTTCTCAACAGATTGTAGAGCATGGTTTTGTTTTCTTGATTTTATCCTAAGTCGGGGGAAACAGATGTCTGTTGGAAAGGGATGCTGGTTGGTCAGTGAAACCGAGAAGACAAAGATAACGGACATACACGCACATAACAAAGAGATAGAAGAGAATTGGAATATACAGTTTTATATAAAAGTTCTCTTCTGAATAAGAGGAAAAAAAATACGAAACACTTAGTTCACAAAAATCACACTGTGAAAATTTTAGTTACAAAAACCTGACTATACAAACCCCCGAAGAATAGATAAAAGAGTAAAGCACTACTCCTTTGTTTTTCTGTGTTTCTTCACACTTTTAAAAAACGCAGCAATGTACATATATATATATATATATACAAATACACCAGGTGGCATCTATTCTGCAGAACGATCACGTGCACTGTAAAGCCTCCCACCTACTCTGCAAAATTGTCTTTCTATCCTAAACTTTGCAGTTTACCTACTCTACAAGAACGGCTACCGACTCTGGAAGGTCAACTATCTGTTCTGCTACATGTACTGACTTTGCAGGTACTTTTCAGCGCATGCCAGATTGTTCACCTATCCATTTATGCTACCAAAATCATTCCGGAATTCCACACGGTCATTTTCACACAGAAATTCCAACCCGGTCATTTTACACCGAAATTCCAACCCGGTCATTTTACACCAGAATTCAACTCGAGGCCACATTGCTGTGCATGCAAGACAACAATACTTCTCACACGGGGGTGACCTAAAATCCCAACAATGTCAATCCAAGGTCAGTAAGGCAGTTGCAAATATGTCACCATAGGGAACTAATAAAGAAATTTGGATTTCATACATATATGAGACCATGGCTATTAAATGGGTCAAGAAGCGTCTGATCATTCAAAATCCACTTACCCGTCCCGCCCAATCCTCCAATATTGTTATACATGTCTATTCTATCACTGAAATGTCGATTTTATGTGTTGACAATGTAATGAAAGGGAAAGGAAAGATCAAATTATAATAGATACTTCATCCGAGGCCAACAAAAGGAGAGCTTACTGAACTGTCCTAAAGAACAAAATAAAAAAGAAAAGCAAAAGAGCCTTTTCTCGGAAAGGGAAGATAGGGAGAAGGTTTTGTACCCATTCTTTACAGCATAAATTCTTAATTCGAGTTAGAGGTTGAGTATTCAATTTATGCATCACACTAATTTGGTACAAGAGGGAATTTTTCTTGCTATGTGATTCTAACCTTACTTTTGACAGATGACAGTGAATGAGAATGCTTTCAAGCCAGATACTACAAATAACTTGGTTTGTTTGTGCATAATGAGCCGGCTCAAATTCGAGATCGGGATTCATTTCTTTATACACAAAGGATCCAAGTAAAGCCGAACTAAATTGACCCAAACTTTTTCCCCCCCTAAACTAAACACAAATTATCATCATAGAACTTTATAAATCTCTAATGCTAAGTGGTTTGAGAGAGAATATTTTCACAGCAAAAAAGATTGGCTCCATTTTAACCTGAAATTTATGAGTTCAAACCAAAAAATAATAATAATCTCTATATAATACAAGGATAAAACTGTATATATCTTAATTCTCTCCAAACCTCATAATAAGAGAGTTCAGGCCGTTCCTTTACAGGGCCAAGTGGCTAAAGGAAGAAAATTGAACATGTATATATGAAGACGCCGTGTGCCTGATTCTGAGATCGTAAATTCATCCATCCAAGTTGCAATGATGGAAATGAAAAACCAGTTTCATTTGGCCCATCACATAATGGGAACTAAGTTATCATTCTCAAGTTACTCTGATTTCTCTCTCGGAACGGCACCGGTCTCTGATCCTGACACCGATGAGGAAGAATCCATCAAGCTGGCAGCTATTGCAGCGTTTAAATCATCATCTTCGATAGCAGAGAGGATTTCGGCTTCAACATGTGATGCATACTGATCAGAAGCCTGTTGGTTTTCATCAACTGGAACAGAAGATTCCCCCTTCGAGTTGCAGGCCTTCAATATTCTTCCAGAATCTTCCGGAGTCAGCCATTGGCCATACCCGTTGGAAGATTCAGAAGACGAGAGTGAACACTCCTTTGGGAAGTTCCCTCTCACAAGGAAAATGCTCCAGCCGGCACCTTTCAGCGAGTCGAGATAAGCCGAGAGGTAGAACTTGGAAAGGTGCTCGGGAGCTGCATAGAGACTGTCAAAATTATACCATTCCCCATTCACCTTCCTGATGCAGAACCAGTGGTCATGCAAATGACAGATGAAGGCGTTTTCGAGCTCGGGATCGATTTGGGCTGGCTCTGCTACTGGGGAATCCAGAGGAATGACCTGCAAATCCCATACCTCCAAAGCCTTCTGCAAAACCTACACGCAAATATTTGCATATTAAAAGTCTGTTTGGTTCTAACAAAACCCATATATAAGAAAGAATTTTCTTATGTTTACGAGGAAAACTTTGGGTAAAAAATGCAACGGATGGAAATCATAATATTAAGAATCCGTAATATTTCTCTTTATTTTTCCTTATAAAAAACAAATAAACTACTTTTTTTGAGAATTTATTCCATTCAACATGATTTCTCGTCATCATCTAAACAGAGGAATGAAAATGCTTTTGTTTTTTTTTTTCAATTTTCTTTCATTTTGATTTTTTCAAATTGATTTCTTGCTTTAAATTTTCCTAATACCAAACAGGCTCTAAATAACCGAAAATGCTGAGATAAATTGGCAACAAATTGTACTAAATTCTGTATCCTTTTTTTTTCCTTTTTTTGGTGGTGCTACAAATAGTATCAAGGGCATGACCAACCTAGGTGGAGAAATCCAGCTCACAATCACTTCTCCCTCAGTTTGTACAGATGACCGAAGGCCAATTAACTTAACAGAAGTAATTAACTAAAATCTATTGACTCACTCTAATTGTTTTCTGGTAAACATCCATGTAGATGAAGTGCAAGGAAGGAGAAAGACTATGGCCATCAAGTAGGTAATATCCTCTGGCTAACTTACTCTCACTTCTCCGACTGAATTCTTTGTGTCTGCCTCGTACCTGGACCACTGATACTCCGTTTCATAACCATATTCGACAAGCAGCAGAATTCCGGATCATATTCTTTGTCCTTGCTCTCTCTTTCTATTTCATCCTATTATTCACAAGTATGACATCCAAATCAACATGCTAGAAACATAACTTATAAATTATAATGGATCAAAATATCATGAACAACTGACAATAAGCATATCATTCCACCGAGTTCATCCCCTTGTGCCCTCATACAGTATCAATATTGCTGCCATGGATTCCTGTTGATTCGGAAGAGTGAAAATTCCTAATGTCATCTCCATAGCTGCCATCAGAATGATCTATCAATGGCACTGCAATCCCAGTACAAAAATACTTTATGCCTGCACCTCCCCAGATGCACTATATCATGCCATATTATGTAATTAACCATGTCTAATAGCAGGATCACGGATAATAATTTATCGAAAACATATTCCTAATGAGAGCATCACCAACCAAGGAGCCGTCCACTCTCACCACTAGACGACCTCAGAATAACAGTCATAATTTATTTGTTTGATCCTACTCATCGTGCTCAGATTGATGCAAGCAATGTATTTGCTGACACAATGTCTGAAAGATTGATTTTATTGATAAGTGATAACCAAATAGTGAATGAGGCATATCTACTATATGTGCTTTGTTAAGTCCGTTAAACAGGATATAGACACATTCTCAAAACCACAAAGCCAAAGTGTATATGAAGATGAAGCTCCCATAAAGCATGGAAGTAGCTTATGATAAACACTTCTCTAGGTTATTTTTTCATAATTCCAGTACTTGGGAGTTGATAGAATGTTGTTCAACCTTATGGGCCACGACAGCCCCTACATTTTATAATAGATCAAGGTTGCATATTGAGTACTATTACTTGATCCGTTTCTGGTGCAATTAGACCAAATAGTTCAGATGTCTAGATGATATAGCCCCAATAGATGTTCAGATATTTATTGACACAAAGGAGAACGCATGTATCTGAGGTGTCAAAAGTTGATTTAGACATCTAAAGGAGTACTTAGACGTAAATTCATGCATTTTAAAGTCCAAGATTAGATGTATAGAGGATGCTTAGACATATAGGTTCTCCTTGTTTGGAAATCCAACTCTGGTAGCCTATAGTAAGGGGAGCCTAGAGTGTATAGACAAAAAATATCAGTACTGGTATCATTCATATTGGGAATTGGACATATTGAACAATACGTATTGTTACTGGATATATCGGAAGATAAAAAATTCTAAAAATCATAAACTAAAAATACTGCATCAGGAAAATATTAGGTGTATTGACCAAGATGTTGAATATTGGCATCAAGCCCTGATACCGATATTTTCAACAATGCTTGAGTGTAATTCTCTTGAGCCGTCTAGATCATGCTGTGAGATATCTAAACCTTTTGTGATCTAGTATCCACTTCACACGCATCAAACATATAACCACAGGGAACCAGAATGGGTATGCTATGTGAAATAAATTAAGACTAAGAGAGACGTCTAAAACCTTCTAAGGTAATCCAGTCTAAGCATCAACTAATAAACTTAAATATTGAAGTATTTCTACCTATCGGGCTTGCAATAAATTATTAAGCATCCAGGTAAGCTTTTAGTTATCTTAATGTAAAATATCCTGTCAAAATTGAGACATCAGATACAGACATCTAGACTGCTGCAGTTCAATAATCAGATTGTTGCAATGGGAAACACATTTAATGCAGAAAAACACTTGTTCCCACAATGGTTTCAATACACTCTGCACTATAAATTGACAGATCTATTGCAGCCCGCCCTCTTTTCAGTTGTTGCTGAATTCCACAATACTCCTTCAGTGCCCAAACTTCAAAAATCATATGTCAAACAAGGAGCTAGCTTTTAACATTTTATGCTTCTCCTTCGGAAAGGTAATCCTTGCATTTAATATGCTCAAGATTATTCTATCTAATGTTCAAACTTTAAGGGGCTAGGATTTTTTTCCTCTTTGTGCTGTATTGAGGATTTCGGATTGTAGAGTTTAGAGTTCCTCAACACATTGAAAAGGTGCAGTGTCCTTGAAGCTTTAGAACAATACTAGAAGCAGGCAAACCCAAATTCAAGAGAAATCGGAAGCATAAATGAGAGATAAGGGAGACAAAGCTCACAAGGCCTCGATGCTACTTTTGCAGAATAAGCAGCTCAAAACAAAATTTCTCACTCATGCCTAACTTAGTAGTTACAAGCTCTAAAAACTTATAACAAACTGGCCATGTCTGCTACTACTAACTAAATAGCTTATTTCAGAAACAAAGGGCTGCACAACATTTCTAGCATGCCATTGGTCCTATTAAAAGAGAACTCTACCGTGGTTTAGAAAATATTGTCACATTATTCCTTTATGACATGAACATGCTAAGACCTCTCCCCTTGAATTTGTCCTAGTCCTCAAGAAAGGAAATACAAAAATTGGGATTTGATGGACACATCCACCCAAGCATCTACAGGAGAGAGGCTGGACCAATAAACTGAAATTTGGTCCACATTCCAGTAGTGCCTCGGAATAGTCCTTCTAGCCAATACAGTTGTTCGCTTTGACCTGTTGACCAACATCTGACCAACTGACCCATGTAAGGGCAGCCCTGCCACAAGGGTAATATTGAGCCCGATCTTTCCCTTGAGCAGTTACACCTACGAATGGGACGCAAAGCTGCAATAGGTGGTAATTTGAGTTTGTAAGCCACCTATTCAACCTTAATTTCAATCTGAAATGGGCCAAAATACTTTGTAGACCACTTAAGGTTATTCCTCAAGGCAAGTGTGGTCTGCTAGTAAGATTTGGGGCATCAAAGGATACAGTCTCCAACTTTAGAAGACCTTTAAGACCCCTTCTTATCAGCAAACATCTTGTACATCTTATGTGATTTAAATAGGTGCTCTTGCAAGCTGCAACATCTCAGGCTTGGGAAAGCCTTCAACAAAATTTAGGCTAACATGGTGCCAAGACTGATAAGGTATTAGCAATGAATGTAAGCCAGTACAATGCACATTCTCACCTGTTGCTGTCTGACACACATCACACTGTTTGATGGAACCCCTGCACTTCAGCTTCCATATTTGCCCAATATGAATAGTTGTTTCAGTCTTTAAAGGGCCAACAATTCCTGTGTGGCATCCTTCAGCTAAATCCTTAAAACCTTTAATCAAAGTGCTCCTGAAATCACCAGTTTTGCCAACATATAACATCACGTTGTCCCTTGGCCAGAGTCTGACCGCTCGAAGTAGGCTTTGCAGTATAGTAAACTAAAACAGCAGCTGTTGTTTGCTTAACTAATTCATTTTCATCAAAGCTTATCTAAGCTGGAGTAGAGTAATGGGAAAACAGGATTCCTCATCAAATTGCCTCAACAATGCAGTGACTGCAACAATTTCCTAGCTCTTCTTACATTGAATCCTCTAATCTAGTCGAAGCAGCTTGAATTTTATGCAAGCAAGTGGTCATCTTCTGCTTCAGAAGATGTTTGAGGGGTTCATGGCCTATTTTCAAAATGAATTACTTCCCCATTGAATAATGCTTCCATTTATGAACTTCATCCAATCTTTTTCATAAACTGACAAGGCTAACATCCTTGGCCCTTCTGCTTTGCTCAGAAAATACATTGGCCTAACAGAGTCTCTATACCCTTGTCACAAGCATCACATGCCAACGTGAAGGGTTTATCAAAATCCGCTAGAGCCAAGACAACTGCTGTACTCATTGCAGCCTTAAGCTGCTCAAAAGCTATTTCTTCTTCAGTCAAATGAAAATCAGTGAGGGGTTTTAGCTCCACAATCCATAACAAACTTCCAATAATAACCACTTAGACCCAAGAAACATCTCAAAGCCTTCAGACTTGGGTCTTGGCCAGAGGCTCCTTTTTTTTTTGGATACTCCCAGGGATACCATAGAAGAAATCATGTTAGGATCTGCAGAAACAACATTGCCAGATTATAGGACCTATGTACTCACTGGACTTTACCATAAGGTACATGTTGACTGCTTATCATATAACTCATGTCGTCTAAGCAGTGTAACAACTTACTCCATGTGTTTATGGTAAAGGAAGGATATACACATGGATGTTGTTAAAGAATACAACGATAAATTTTCTGATAGAGTGAGAAATCATCATTCATTAAAGCATGAAATGTGGTAGGGGCATTGATCAAGGGAAATGGCAGGACCTTGAATGCAAAGTTTCCATGGTGGGTTCTGAAGGTCGTCTTCTGGATATTTTCAGATTTTAGCTTTATTTTATGATAAAAATCCAGCAAATCAAGCTAATTAAAGAATAAAAACCACAGAGCTTACCAAGAAGGTGATAGTAATTGAGATTGAAAATTCATTTTGACTGTTGATTGATTTAGTTGTCTATAATCCACATATCTAAGTTTCAACTCTCTTCTTAACTAAGAGTACCCAGGCAAAGGGAGTTTGGTTAGGTTGAATCAAGGCAGCTTGAAGCATCTCTTTAACTAATTTCTCAATTTACTTTTTTTCTAACAGTGAGGAAACCTGCAGTTTTGATGGTCAGGTATTCTAGGAGGGGGAAAGAATTTTAAGTCTGAAATGCATCCTTATACGCATCAAGAAAATGCAGTGGTGAATGACGGACTGATGCCCAGGAATTTTCAATTGCGGGAAAATAACTCACTTGTTCCCACCAGCATTTGTAGATTTCCTTTTGTCATCTTCTAGAGTGAAATGACATTAGTCATGCCTTGTAGCTCAATTTTTTCCCCTCGTTTATCAAATGATAGCCACAGATTTTTCAGGCTCAAAGCATTATCATGGCACCTATGAAACTAGGATTGTCACACTATCAATGAGTATTATCACCTCTCTTCTTTCTACAAAACCCTTTATCTTAATGGTATTCTTATTTCTTGGGAATATATCTAGTAAGAGAATGGACAAAAGTTTCAGCGTCAATTTATACCGCCATTCCATCTTCTCAATCTGCTTTTTCATTGAGAGCTGCTTCCTCTTCATTCACATCTTGCATAGTTAAACTATGCAGCTGTTTACCTTGCATTGGTAACCAGGGCTATATTTTTGTATTATATTTGAAACATAATGCTCAAGACTTAAGATCATATTAAGAAGTGTAGAGTCTACATGTCTCTTTGTGATTTGTTTGTTTTGATTATGACAACCCATCACTTCATTATACTAGTTCATATTTCCTTTTGTTCAATGCATATCTTGATGATCAAAAATTAAAAAATGAGATAGAAATTCAGAATGAGCAGTACCAAGATCTACCCAGCTTAAAAAGAGGAAAATTGGCAGTTGAAAACCAAAGTCATTGATTTTAATAAAACCATTGAAAAATTCACGGAAGGGGAAAACAACCTATCAAAGATCCTTGGGAATCAAAGGAACACTTTAAACAAGGTTGGTTTGGTTTAGGATACAAAAAGATTAAACAAGTTCATAAGAATCTTCCTAATAAGCCCGAGCTCTCACAGTATGATCGTCTTATTTGTTTTTGCTGCGATAAAATCAGTCATATTACTCATAAGTGTTTTCAAAGCAAAAATATTCGAATAACTTCCACATGGGTTCCAAAAGGAACATATGTACCTGATGCAATTTGGACTAACCATGAAGGACCCAAAAGGTTTTAGCTACCTAGATATGTTTTTGATACTCGCATGAAACTCTCCAAATGATGAGCTATTATTCATAAGTTAGTGCATTTGGAGAATCAAGGCATAGAGTTCAATATACTTCCTACTCTGTGTGTACTTGAAGTGCTTATTATTTCGAAATATTTATATTGTTTTCCAAAGCTCTCCTAAGAGAGAGACTGTGTTCTGGATAGAGTCTTCACACTTCTGCAAATCAGCAGATAGATATAGTGTACAACATGAGCAGATGCAGTCTGACTTACCAGATCAGCACATACATGCCAATTGACTTTATAACTCAATCTATAATGCAAGTCAGCATTTGTCTGTTAGATTGAAAATAGCAATGCCTCGTACAATTCAAATCATTTGGATTGATTCTGCATCTTTTTGCAAATGTGATTCTATTCTTTTTTTTCTTCTACTTCTTTTTTCATTTTTTTTTTTTTTTTGCACATTCCTGCTTAAACAGGGTTCTGGCATTTATTGTTTTATATGTTTAAGTATTTTCCGGATTGATCTTTTGCCTTAAATATTTCATTTTTCAAATTTGTTTTTGACGCATTCCAAAACAAGGATGTTATTGAGCAGTTTCCTTCATTTCTTATAAAGTCCCACACGAATCCTATTTCCTTCCAGTTCCATTTCAGATCCCATCTCTTTGCTTCATTCTTGCAACTTCTCTCCAGAGAAACCTAACCCATCTTTCTCCAACTCACTCAATGCAATCTTTCTTCAAAAATGGTGAGTTACAAGTCTGTAGCACACATAAAGACATCCAAGCAACCATCCCCAGTTCTTCCATCAAGGAAATCTCAAAGGATTTCAGCAACCCATTCAAAAACCTCAAATATTATGGGTACTCTCCAGATTTTTTCCATTACACATCTGAGAAGCCACTGACTCTGCAATGGCTGAGAAGCACAATTCCCCTCTCGAGGGAAAGCAGAAAACCTCAGCTCCTCTCTTCTCTTCAATTCATGCAGCTGAAAGGTGTGTTACTCTGTCACATAGAAAATTTATTTTTGTATTCTAAACCTGCTAATTTTGCATGTTTCAAGGAAGAAGGCATGAAGTTGATTTTGCCAGTTTCAAGGAAGAAGGCATGAAGTTGATTTTGCCAGTTTCAAGGAAGATGACATGAAATTGATTTTTCCTGTCATGTACATCTGTTAGATGACAGTATGCCTTGTTTTTCTCAATCTTGTTAGATTGTTCTATCAAAATTTTCCTTCTTGGAAAATCCCTTGACGATTAAATCTTTGGTGAAAGGAATTGCTATTAAGATTGACTCCGCAATTCTATATGACATTCTGGGTGTCCTTCACGAAGATGAAAAGTTATTCTAAAAACATTGGTCTGTTTAACATGAGAAAGTTGATTTTGCATTGAAAAGGGTGACTACAAATGAAAACCCCTCCAAAAGATTTCGACCCAATATCTGCTAATTTGTCTCCTGAATGGGAATGTTACATGGGATTGTGATAAGAAAAATTTGGCCAAAAAGTGGCAACTCAAATACGTTAGCTTCAATGAATTGTGGTCATGTTTCATCTAGTCTGTAGAAGGCACTTCAATTTTGATGCGGACATCGAAGACAAATATTCATTTTTTATTTGCCTTCTAAATATGAAGATTCACTTTTTGTCTTCCAAATTAGTTGTGATTCTATTTTTATTTATTTGTCTTCCAAATATTCTTATTTTTAGTAATAGATAATTTGTTACCAAATTATCGTAGGCCTAT
>JAOVVI020014971.1:0-11340 GCA_028571085.2 Nepenthes alata | reverse complement strand
ACTGGAGAGGATGACCAATGTAGTAGAGTCTGTCGAGCAAAAGCACATGGCTCCGAATCCTGCACCCGAGCCAGCTCTGGCACTTCCTGGTCCTACAACATATGATAGGTTCACAGCTGAACAAGCACCGGGCTTCCTAGGAAAGCCCGATTCGGTTGAGGCTAACGTGTGGATGAAAACAATGAAGAAGATATTCGTTGTGCTTGGCTGTACAGACCGGGAAAAGGTTACCTTTGCTGCATATAAACTTGAAGGTGAGGCTGATAGTTGGTGGGATTTGCAAAAAAGGGCGATTGGACTGCCTAATGAAGCTATTACCTGGGAGATGTTTGAGGATGCATTTCTGAAAAAGTATTTTTCCTCCAGTCTCCGAGATTAGAAGGAGCAAGAGTTTATGAGACTGAGACAAGGGAACATGACCGTCAAAGAATATGATGCCAAGTTCACTGAGCTGTCCCGTTTTGCACCATTTTATGTAGAGGACGAGTAAAGGAAAGCTAAAAAGTTCCAGCAAGGGCTACGAGATGATTTTAGGAAGCTGCTGTCTATTTTAAAGTTTCAAACCTACGCTGAGATCCGGGACAGAGAAGTGATCTATGAAAAGGAGACGGAGACGGAAAGGTTCTATGCAAACAGGACCGCTAGCAGGATAGGAGTGAGTGCTGGATTTTCTGTGGGGTCTTCTGGACCGCCCAAGAAAACTAATGCCGCTGACAAAGGGAAAAGTATTGTACCGGCTCAGTCAGTAACTGATACTAAAGCGTCGGCTGATGACTGTACCTTCTATGGGAAGAAACATTCGGGACAACCATGTCGTAAGATGTCTGGAGCGTGTTTCAGATGTGGGCAGTAAGGCCACATTATCAGGGATTGTCCGCTACCTCCAAGGCTAGAAGGAAAGAAGCCTACTGCCTCGATAAGGGCCTTTGCAGCGGCTGTTCAAGATCCGGAGGCCTCTCCGAATGTTGAGGAAGGTACTTCAGGTGCTCCGTGATGAGAAGTTGTATGCCAAGCTGAGTAAGTGTGAGTTTTGGCTCGAGAAGATGATGTTTTTGGGACATGTGATTTCTGATAGTGGCATTTCTGTGAATCCCAAAAAGATAGAGGCTATTACAAGTTGGAGCAGACCAACTTCAGTGACTGAGGTTAGGAGTTTTTTGAGTATGGCGGGATATTACAGGCGTTTCGTAGAGAATTTCTCTCAAATTGCTATGCCTCATACTCGGTTGCTGAAGAAAGAGGCTAAGTTTGTGTGGACAGAGGAGTGTGATCTGAGCTTCCAGGAGCTAAAGGATCATTTGACCACCGCTCTGGTGTTAATTATTCCAGAAGGTTCTGGAGGTTTTAAGGTGTACTGTGATGCCTCTAAGGTAGGTCTTGGATGCGTGTTAATGCGGCTCAATAAAGCTGTGGCTTATGGATCTAGACAGTTGAAAGTGCATGAGAAAAAGTATCCTACCCATGATCTTGAACTTGCTGCGGTGGTATTTGCATTAAAAATTTGGAGACATTATCTATATGATGAGAGATTCCTTGTGTATTTTGATCATAAAAGTTTAAAGTACTTATTCTCACAAAAGGAGCTTAATATAAGGCAAAGGAGGTGGCTTGACTTCTTAAAGGGTTATAATTTTGAAATATAGTACAAGCCAGGAAAGGTCAACGTGGTTGCAGATGCTTTGAGTCACTGATCGGGCTATGTGGCGCACCTACAGGTCAAACAGATGGAGATGTTGGATTATTTGAAGCAGTGTGATATCCAATGTTGTGCCAAAGTTGATAGAATGCTCCTGTCGTACTTTCAGATCCAACTAGAGGTGGTTGGTGAAGTTAAAGAGAAGCAGGTGAATGATCTGTTCCTCATGGATATTGTTAATAATTTAAGTAAAGAGTCTTGAGCTGATTTTAACATCCGAGCTAATGGTGTTTTAAGGTTTAGAGACCGGTTATGTGTACCGGATGATAAAAGGTTGAAGGACAAAATTTTAAAGGAGGCTCACCGGTCTCGATATACGATCCGCCTAAGAATGAATAAAATATATCAGGATCTAAAAAGGACCTTCTGATGGAGAAATATGAAGAGAGATATCATGGCCCATGTGGAGAAATGCCTAGTGTGTCAGCAATAGAAGGCTGAAAGGAAGAAGCTTTCTGGACTGTTACAGTCAATGCCAATCCCAAGCTGGAAATGGGAAAACATTGCTATGGACTTTGTATCGGGTTTGCCGAGGACTCCTAGGAATTATGACACCATGTGGGTTATAGTTGATCGGCTGACAAAATTAGCTGACTTTTTGGCAATCGGGACGACCTACTCACGTGACAAGTTGGCACAACTTTATGTGAGTGAAATTATGAGACTTCACGGAATCCCTTCCTCCATCATGTCAGATAGGGGCCCCCGTTTTGTCTCAAGGTTTTGGGAGAGTTTGCATAAGGAGCTGAGGACTGAATTAAAGTTCAGTACTGCTTATTATCCCAAGACTGATGGCCAGTCAGAGCGGACCATTCAAATTCTTGAGGATATGTTGAGAGCTTCGGTGAAAGAAATGAAGGGAAATTGGGATACTTACCTGGCACTGGCAAAATTTGCCTACAATAACAGTTATCAGGCTAGTATCGGCATGGTACCTTTTGAAGCCTTGTATGAAAGAAAGTGCAGATCGCCAATTCACTGGGAGGAAGTTGGAGATAAGAAAATCTTAGGTCCAGAAATAGTGAAAGAAATTGCGGAGAAAATTAGACTGATACATGATAACTTAAAAGTCACTCAGAGCAGACAGAAGAGCTATGCGGACAAAAGAAGGAAAGACTTAAGTTTTGAAGTGCGAGATTTCGTCTTTCTGAAAGTTTTGCCATCTAAGGGAACGTCACGATTCGAAGTAAAAGGAAAATTAAAGCCATGATTCATTGGTCCTTTTGAAATTTTAGAACGGATCGGGGAAGTGGCGTACCGATTAGCACTACCGCCAAGTTTAACTGAAGTGCATGATGTGTTCTATATATCGATGCTCCAAAAATATGTTTACGACGTTACACACGTAATTGAGTTTGATCCCCTGGAAGTCAACAAGGATCTATCCTATGTCGAGGAGCCACTACAAATCCTCGATCGAAAAAATCAAAAACTACGGACAAGGACGGTCTCTCTGGTAAAAATGCTGTGGAGGAATCACTCACCTGAGGAAACTACTTGGGAGCGAGAAGAAGAAATTCGGAGCAAGTATCCCCACTTGTTTGATTAAGGTATGCAAATTTTACTCAAATTTTGAGGATGAAATTTCATTAAGTAGGGGAGAATTATGAGATCCAAAAAATTTGGAATTTAAAATGAAAGAGAAGATCGGCCTTATATGGGTTAAAAAGTGGTTCAACTTTCCCTTGTGTCTAAAATTAAGTCCGGCCTTGTGTAAGCTAAAAAGAAGTCCAACCATCTTAAGCCTAAAGAAGTCCAGTTTGTCCATTGGGCCTAAAACATAACTAACCTTTGTGTTAAAAGAAAACAAGATCGGCCCTCCCTTCAGAATCACAAACGGTCCAAGTAGTTGGCGAGCAGTAGAGTGGGCTAAGAAGTTGGCCTGAAATGAACTAATGGTAACTAAAGACAAAAGAAAACTTTATTATTAGAATCCAACTAGGCGGTGACCAAATGGAGCAAGTAAACTAACTTAGTTACTTCACCTACCATCTGAAAAGAAGTATCAGAGTAACTTACCCCACTTACTCTACCAAACCCCTCCTTTATATAAACCCGGCACTGGTTGTTGCATAGGCAAGCAGAAGGAAGAGAATAAAGGAAAAAGCTTCAAAACGGTAAAATTTAGGCGATCAACTCTCAAGCAAGTGTACTCACCCTATTTTAAGTTCATAATTTAGTACTCTGTTTTAGATTATTGCAAGTGTACTTTATTTTAAAATTCATGCTTTACTGCAAGTGTACCTTGGATGCTACTCTTTTAAGTCCTATTTTTTTTAATATTGCTAAGCATACCCCAGTTTTAAAAGTTCATGCTTTAAAGACCTCGCGCTTCTGAGTCCAGTTTTAAAGAAAAACTGCCAAGTGTTCCTCCTTCTGATTTAGAATGCTTACCGTTTTAAAGTTACTGCTTAAGTTGTAATTATGGCATGAAAGATTTCATGGTTAGTTCGCGTGCTCTGTTTTCTACCTTCTGTTTCCTGCTCAAACCAAAATTTCATGAAATCCGGGCTAAAAATAAAATCAGCATGATAAGCATCAAAATCAACCCCTTTGCATGATGAAAGCAAATCACCCCCTAATGATAAAACAAGTTCCATTTTCTTAAAGGAAGAATCAAGTTCAGCTCTTGAAGAATCAAGTCCGGTTTCTTAATAAGGAAATCACGTTTAGCTTCCTTAAGGCAAAATCAAGACCGATTGTCTTAAATGCAAACCTAGTTCTGTCTCTTTGTAACAAATCAAGTTTGGCTTCCTTAAGGAAAAATCAAGTCCAGTTGCCTTAAATGCAAATCCAGTTCGGTCTCCTTATAAAAAATCAAGTTCGGCCTCCTTAAAGCAAAATCAAGTTCGGTTGCCTTAAAGCAAATCAAGTTCAATTTAGTGTCAAAATGAGGTCCGACTATTTAAGTGAAGAAATCAGGTCTGGTTTCTTAAGTAAAGAAAATCAGGTCCAGTTTCTTAAGTAAAGAAATCAGGTCTGGTTCTCTTAAGTGAAGAAAATCAGGTCCGGTTTCTCAAGTAAAGAAATCAGATCCGGTTCTCCTAAATAAAGGAAATCAGGTTCGATTTTCTTAGTGAAGAAATCCAGTTTGGTTTTCTTATGATAGATCAACTTTGGTTTCCTTAATGAAAATAAAGTTACGTTTTTGCCCTAGTGTCAAAATAAGGTCCGGTCTTGTGTAAAAAGAAGTTCATCCTCCCTTGTGTCAAAATAAGGTCCGGCCTTGTGTGAAAAGAAGTTCAGCCTCCCCTTGTGTCAAAATGAGGTCCGGCTTGTGTAAGAAGAAAATGAGCTCCGGTCCTGTGAAAGGTGAAAAGAAGTTCAACCTCCTCTTGTGTCAAAATGAGGTTCGGCCTTGTGTGAAAAGAAGTTCAACCTCCTTGTGTCAAAATGAGGTCTGGCTTGTGTAAGAAGAAAATGAGCTTCGGCCTTGTGATGGGTGAAAAGAAGTTCAACCTCCTCTTGTGTTAAAATGAGGTCCGGCCTTGTGTGAAAAGAAGTTCAACCTCCTTGTGTCAAAATGAGGTCTGGCTTGTGTAAGAAGAAAATGAGCTCCGGCCTTGTGAAAGGTGAAAAGAAGTTCAACCTCCTCTTGTGCCAAAATGAGGTCTGACTTGTGTAAGAAGAAAATCAGGTCCGTCCCTTAAAGCACAAAAACACAACAACTCCGGCTTTTGAACTCCGGCTTTTAAGAAAATGAGCTTCGGCTCTTAAGAAATAAACTCCGGCTTCCGAGTAAAAGAATCTGGTTTTGTGATAAGATAAGTAAGTTCAGATCTTAACCTTTGGTAGCCAAGGAACTCTGGAAACGCCTTAGAACCTACTGGTGATAATTGAGGATAACGTAAGTGTGAGCCGTCCTCGGGGTTTTGTACAAGGAGGAAGTGTGAGCTGTCCTCGGGGCTTTGTACAAGGAGGGAGTGAGAGCCGTCCTCGGGGCTTGGTACAAGGAGGAAGCGAGAGCCGTCCTCGGGGCTTTGTACAATGAGGTATTACCGTGATTGTGAGGAGGGGTGCACAATCTGTCCTCGATTAAAGCCCTCCTTCAGTTAAGCAATAAGTAAAAAGAAGCTAAGTATGACCAGTCCTATTTCACGTCTGAATGATATCTGCTCCAGTTTTCTGATTTACTTTTGTCCGATCGTCATTTTATGATATTTATGCTACATGATTTTCGTTCATGTATGATTATGATTAAATGATATTTGACATGTGTATCTATAACTATTGATAGCACGAACGTTTTGTGAAAAATCTGCATGTACCTTATTGAGCTCCAGCTCACTGTTTTCTGTTTTCACCCCCTTACATGGAAGCTTAGAATTCTTGCCTGACGAGACGGAGTGACTAAATTCAAAGGATTTGTAAGGATTCAGAAGCAAACTTTTTGGACAACCGCCACGGGGAAGCAAATTATTAATGATGTGTTAAAAGAGATAAACTTTTGTGATTTAATGTTTATGACCTTCTATATTCAGGAACGAGCTTCAATGAAAATGAACATGAATATTTTTTACAGAATATTAGATTCCGCTTTATGTTATGTTGACGACTAATATGTAATCTAGATGGCATCTCTAATCCTGTAATTTTGATGTTACAATCGGCCCAGATCGGACCACCGAAATCTTGGCGTCAATCCCGGGAGATCGTTGACGGAATATAAAAAAAATATCCATTCCGTCACAATCCTCATCTTTCAAACGAGCGTTCTCAACTCTCAAGTGCGCGATCTTTGTTTCCATTCCCGCTAGATTAATCTCAAGGGCAGCAGTATCCTCGCGGTACTCCCCTCCTGAAGCAGCCAGTCGGGCATCCAGACAGGCGATCTCCGCCTCCCTATCGACAATCGCCTGGTCACGCTGCACCACATCCTTAGAGATGGCAGAAATCAGCTTCCGCGACTGCACAAAAGACAAACAAAGGACAAGTCAGAAATATAGAAAGGAGAAAGTACGAGGAAGCTATCTCTGAGAATCATACCTCAAAAAATCTCCTCGCGGGCCTCTCGGGCTTGGCCCAGGTGGCAGTGGATGAGGAGCATCCTCTCGAGCTGAGCTAGTGACACCTCCTCCAAGATGCGCTCCAGCAGCTCATCAATCTCATCCATGGCAGCTGCAGGCACCTCAACGGTAGCCTCCGGAGCAGGTGCTGGAGGATCGAGCTCCACCACAGGCTCACAAGCTGGCTCCACAAAGGATTCTATTGGCACCGCGCAAGGAACCACTTGTGGCACGGGTTATGCCAGGTTGACTCCTCCTAATTCCACCGACCAGCTCTCGTGAGTGTCCTCCAGGCCCACAGTACTCCCAGGACTGCTGCAAATCCCGACAGCGACGTAATCTATGCGGGACGACGATGACGAAGGCATCGCCAACACCTTCTCAAGCAGCGGGCCGATAAACCCTTCATCAGTGTGCCGCATACGGATGAGCACGCCCTTGGAGTCCTCTGACCTCATCATCCTTACCAGCAACGTGGGTTTCTGAACCAGGGAAGGTGGTCCCCAGTTCACCTTCCTGGTTTTCGCCTAAGAAACCAGGAAATCTCTCTTGAAGTCAGCCGGGTTCTCCTTGACCAAATCGGTCAACAACTCCAGGGCCGCCATCTCCGCCACAGACGGCGTCCCCGTATACGCTTCCGGAACCTGGCCCAGTCCTTCCAAGGGGCCAGGTTAAACAAGCCCCTCACCATCAACATTCTTAGCCTCTTAGAGTGTTTTCGAAGAAAAATCACTATGGCACAGAGATACCGGACGGCGTTGGCGTGGAGTTGAGCTATTGGGACTCGTAGGGCTCGTAGGACGGTTAGCAAATCGTCCAGCAACGAAAGACGGAGGCCGCTCCATAGGTGGGCCTCATACACTGTGATATGCCCTGCTGGTAGAGCAAAGGCTCTGTCATCCTTTTCCAGCGACCCTCCAAGCAATTTCCTCTAGAATATTAAACTTTACGCACAATGCCTTAACGTCAGTCTATCTAAGCACAGAGGTGATGTCAGCGACGAAGGCCATAGATTACTGGAAGGACTAGGGTTTCTGAGAAGTTGGAGACGAAGAAGACGAAGGCTGGGAGGCGTGGAAGGTTTTCAAAATGAGGAGGGAAGCTGAACGGCCAAAACGCCTTAAACCCTTCAGAAAGGACGCCGTTTCTCCTACAACGTGTCGCCTCCCTAGTTGGCTCTTCAAAAGGTGGATTTCTGACGTATTAATGATCAGGATATTCGTCCAACCAAAAGAATACGCGTGTCTACTTCTGGGCCTACAAATCGGCTGATGGCCATGCGTCCATCAGGTCTGTCAGAAAGCTTTTTCAAAACTGACCAGGACGGTCAACAGTTCTGGTCAACATTCTTGTCCAGAACTGACTAAGACGGTCAACAGTTCTGGTTAATACTCTTCTCCGGAACTGACGAAGACGATCAACAGTTCTTGCCAATATTCTTCTTCAGAATTGACTAAGATGGTCAACAGTTATGGTCAATATTCTTCTACAGAACTGATCAAGACGGTCAACAGCTCTGGTAAAACTCTCCCCTACGCTTTTCATAGAGTCGTCCAAGATCCTCAAACGCCGAAGGGCAGTAAGGGGCATCCCATCATGGACATACCGGAGGTCAGAATTCTAACCACCGACATAGGGGGTTAGTGATGGGTATACCAAAAATGGGGTGGCCCAAAATCAACGTAGACCCAAAACGGACCGTCAACTCGTGCACGGTCCATTTGAAGAACGGGCCCAAATTCTAAAAAAGAAGACCTACTCGCGCGCAGACGATCAACTCAAGTTCGACCGGGTGTACTGTAACAGTATGCTTAACAAGGGCTTTTTACGGTTATGAATCTGGTCCAATTGAGCCCACGATCCATCAGACAACCAGCAATGGCCTTCCTAGTATCTTCCACGATCCCAGCCGGCTCCCAAAATAGGCATTGACAAAATCAGTGCATTTTCCATAAGGAATGCGCAAAATTTTTTCAATTCCCTGTCAACTGGGGCTCACCAACGGTAACATTCAGAGAAATAAGGTGTTCGATTTGGAAAGTCACTGACCGCCGTGAAAGGAAGCTATCTTGGTCCATTTGGCAATAGACATTAGCGCTGAAAGGCAAGCCAACCAAGAATAAGGCAGGTGATCCCGACTTCCAAAGGAGAGAGATCACCTTGCCCACCTTAAGTAAAACCCTATAACTCTAGTGCAAGGACGTTTCTAGAAACATTTCTTCTAAGACACTGCTTATGACATACAAGTTCTAGCTCACGCATTCTGATGGACGATCAGCACATTCTTTCTGGCAGACAGACAGAGGCTCTTACAAGCAATCGCTTACGTACTGGAAGGGGCTTTTACAGTCAAGCTCTCACGTATACAAGCTCTTGCTTACAGAGAGAATTCTTTCATCCACGAACGCTGATAGAGAACTGACTGAGGCTCATCTTCTATTTCACTCTTTCAGACGTTCAGATCCCACCAAAGGCCTCCAGCTTCCTGGAGACCCGATCGACTTTCCAAGAGTTATTCCCGAAAGCTTCCACGCTTTCGGATCATCGTTTCCTTACGCTTCCCGTGAGTAGAAAGCGATCGCTTACGTCATCAACAAGCCAGCACTCCCAATCCGCTTACCTTCTCTTGCTTTTCAGCATCTCCTTCTTCAATCTCGAAAGCTTTACTGACTTGAATGTCGGAGTGTTTTCGGTAGGATAACATCCCGTCGACACACTGACCACTTACTTGTTTTAGTGGTGTGTAGGATTCACACTCAGTGAACGAAGTCGGGTCAACAATCCAGACGAATCCGAATCTATTCGAAGTCGGATCTAGGTACGCATCAATTTAATATTATAAAATTTTGAAAGAATATTTGGAATTGTTGGGCCGATACCCGGAGTATACCCATTCGATCGTTCAGGTGTCGAATTAAAATTTAGGATTAAAAAAAACGTAATATATATATATATATATATTATATAATAATAATAATAATAATAATAATAATAATAATAATATGCAAAACATAGAGGCAGAAGCAGGAAGGGGAAAACGAGAGGCAGAAGGAAAATTTGCGAAGAGGGAGAGATATGTGAGGGTCAGGGTTTCATTGGTGAGAGAGAGAGGAGCGTTTTTCGGTGCTGGCAAATGCGGTGCCTGAGCCGGCAGTGGCTGGAGACTGCCGTGTGTGGCGGTGGCCGACTGGCGCGGCCTCTGGAGTGGCGGCGGCAGCCGCTGGAGCCCGGCGAGAGGAGGAGCCAGGCGAAGGAGAAGAGAAGAAACTAGAGGCCTTTGGTTCGATTTCGAGTTTGAGCTAGGTGGAAAAAATATAGATCACGTTGAGGCAAGTGTTTTCATACACACTATTTGTTCTCTTGTGATTTTTATTTGTTTTTCATCGGGTATTATCGTTCCGATACCCACTCAAAACATGAAAAATCGTATAGCCCATGATTAATGATTGATAAATATGTAGTTATTTATCCGATTTGTTGTCTGATTCACTTGTTTCGGTACCACCAAACCCTAATCCCGTAGCTTATTTGTGCCCCCTGTTTCCTGCTTGAATAAACGTCAAAATGACTCCAAAATAAAAATTATCAATTCCTAATTATATATATATATCGACTGAATGTCTGATCGGATAAGAATCGACCTGTTCGCGGCGTCCGAACTCTCTAAAACATCACTGTCACTATTTATCCGAAATAAAATGAGAAATTTGCATGTCTCCACCCGTGTATTATGTTAAATTGACCTCAAAATATGAAGCACCACGTCCTAAATGTATATATATGTCAGCCGCACGATCGATCTCGTACGTTTCGACCTGTTCATGACGTCCGGGCCCTCTAAAAGGGCACTATTACTGTTCACCCGAGACAAAAAGGGGAAATTACACCTTTCTACCTTCATAATATGTTGAAATGACTTCAAAATATGAATCCCCGCGTCCCAAATGTAAGTATATATTGATCGGGCATCCGATTCCACAAGATTTGTCCCGTTTGCGGCGTCTGGGCCCTCAAAAATTGGCCTGACACTGTTCATCCGAAATTGGAAAGTAAATGTGCATGCTTTAGCTCTCTTCAATTGTAATAGAACTTATGACTAAATGCTTGTGGTAAATTGTAAGCTCTAAAAATGTGTAATTGTGCACCGGGAGTAATGGGATGCGTCCCGAAGGCTTCTGATGTGTTGTTTCACCAACGGATGTGAGTAAAACCAAACTATCTTGTGAGCTTGAATTGAATGTTTAAAAAGGTTTAAGTTTCAAAGAAAGGAAGGAACTGAGCAAGTAAATGGAGGGGGAATCCACTAAAGTACGATATGATGGATTTGATCTCCCGGATGGAGACATGATGGGAATGAGATTTCCAGATTGAAAAATGTGATGTACTTGAGGTGGATCTTCCCTCAAGGAAGGATTAATCCTAAAACTAGGACCATGGTTTATAGGGGTAGTATTCTTTAGTTTGATATGTCCATTACGGTGTGAACCCAAGGAATACTTGGCCATGTATTCTGGCCGCTCGTGGAAGTGGGTGATACTCGTGGTACGTTTTAGGATACTACTATGGAAGAACGAGGATTGTCCTGGTCCCTGGGGGATATGGGATGATTGAGATGGCTGAGTGCTGCAGGCCTAAAAT
>JAOVVI020014970.1:0-11340 GCA_028571085.2 Nepenthes alata | reverse complement strand
TCAAATTATGTACTTTAGCTATAAAAGGAATTAAAAGAGAGCTCTCCTATACGTTTTCACATTTTTTAGGAGGCATTTGTAAAAATAATTTATCTTGATTACCCTCTTTTATATGAAAAACTTTTTTAATTTTTCTCTTTTATACAGCATCTTAAATCGGGCTGATTTTTCTTCAGAGCGATCACTCCTGATACCCTTCACTCTCCACTGTGAAGGCTCAAGGCTTTCTGGTCTGTTGGAGGAGATCAACTGATTAGATGTTTCTCGACTATTATGCTGTGACATCTTTGTTTTCTTAATATTAATCAACCCGAGCTAATGGATTGGATGTTGAACTTAGAGAGTTGGACATTCTTTTTCTTCTCTTCTGGTTGTCGGTTTGTGCCTTTTTTTTTTCCTTTTTCTTCGAATTAAATGAGTTTTTTGAGCTTATTTTATCAGTATAACTTATAAGTATTTTGGGAGTTCGGAATTAGAGTTTGGCACCAGAGTGTCCGTGCAGCTCGCACGAACACGCAATGTGGTTTATTTGCATGGTTCAGTATGACAGCTCAAGCTCGGTTGCCCGGCGGTGCCACCGGTGGTTGTGATTGACTCTGTGATCATATAACCCGAAAACTCGACCTTACAAAAGGGCAGTCATCTGGCTTCGGTTGTTTGATCATATAGCCTGAAGACTCGACCTTACAAGAGGGCGGTCATCTGGCTTGGGTTTTTTTTTTTTTTTTGTATGGAAGTGTATTTTTCATAATTTTGGGTAAATTATGGGAAATTTTGTAGTTTTTAAAATATTTATTTTGTTGAAATTACATAACATTGATGTGGTGGAATATGGAAAGTCAAACGATGAATCCTAAGTTGTGGGTCTTTGAATTGGTTCTCCATTGCAGCTTTGGCCGGCACCACGTGCCGTCGCAGAAAGAAATAAAAATCCACGTGGGCATAGACTAATATTTATAAAAATAACCACCAACAAAATAATTTTAATATATTTTATTTTTATTTTTTTTTTACTTTTAACATGTTGTTTGAATCTGAATAATTATTTAAATAAAATTAGCTTAGAATTTTAAATATTTAAATTTAAATCTTACACACTATAAAATTTAAGAAGGGGTATAAAAATATGAGTCTTTCTTCTGAAATATTTTTTAATATTTAAATTAAAAATTTTTCTTTAAAATAGAAAAATAATAAGTGGTTAATAATGAAAGAGTAAAAATTAGAGAATTTAGCCCTGTTATTTTTAAAAATTTGTAAGTATTTAGAGGACTTGAGCTCTCTACTTTCTTTTCTGGATAATCTTTTTTTTTCCTATTTAGAAAAAATAAATATATTTATAATCTTATTACCAATTAATATATATTTTTTGAACAGATATGAGTGCGTAAAAATTGACGTCTTACGTTGGTTGTGAACTTAATTTGAGAGGTTATTATTATTTATAAATAAATAGTTCAACAGTTGACTATCTTATAATTAAGTGGTTTTCTGAAGATATTTAGCCAAATTCTCGACTGTAATGAGTATTACTTGCTTGCTTGATTCAACTGTTCAATCAAGTTATCATCTCGGTTTGTTCAATTTCTTAGAATGACAAACCACCTAATTTGATTAACCATCCAATTTACTATTTGAAAATCCACACATTTGAATCTTTTTGGTTTCTATTCAATTATTCAAACACTCAATCATTCAACCGCTTAATAGTTCGGTCATTTGAAAGTTCGATCGTTCAGTTAGATTTATTTCTAATCTTCACTTGACTTTTGTTATTTAGATTTGGTCTATACAACTCTAATGATCCGCACAACTTTCGGAATTTATTATTTGTGGGTAACTTAAATCAATTAATTTGGTCGGCCTTATTATCATGCCCCCATTCTAAGGTCGAATTTAACTAATTCTTAATCCTTAATTATTGTAATCAATTATTGTTTTAAACACAACTTTTAGTCCTTATTCATTTAAATTTGTAATATTCAGTCCATCGATAAACCGAAATATAAACCCCAGTGTGGAAACCTGAAATATCACAATTACCGACAAATGAAGGCAAAGAAGGTTATTTGAAACGGCTGAAAAGTTTGAAGGCGCACCTCATAATTACCCTTACCACGCGCCTGTCTCCCATATGTTATAGACGATAGTGGGCCTTATATTTTTAAGGCGACGTCAATCTCATTAATGCCCATTTATTGCGCATTTAAAGGCTCAGTGGCGGCCCAAGCTAGCATCTCGGACTCAAAGGGAGTTCTCGAATGCACTTTCGTCAAGCTTTTGGTCTCCAAAATACCCAATGGTATTTTTGGGTCGCTGGCACATATGTGGCAACAACTATCATTAAGTAGTGCCACTAATGTCTAGAACTCAAACATTCCTCGGACATTTGGGTCAGACGATTGATCTCAAGAAGTCCCCGGATATTTTGGCCAGACGACAAGTCTCAAAGTGTTCTTGGACATTTCGGTCAAGACACCCCCCGACTTTTGGTTTTAATCAAATCCGTGGATATTTGTAAAAAGGAATGAATGAACGCCGGTTTCAAGCAGCAGTTACACAATGCTACAAAGCAAAGGCACAAGCGGACTTCCAGTGAAGAATAACTTTGCGTAAGGAACGTCTGCGGCCAATGGACATGCCAAAAGGTTGAAGTCAACAAACCTTTTGACATTGGGGGCTAGTGATAAGTACAGATACTCAGTGCCTAATTGAAGGACCCACTCCCTGAGTTGGACCCAAGTGTCACAGAGCAAGACCTCCTGCACACACCAATTCCACGTGGGTACTCCACATAGGAAGACTCACACTATATATGCATTTACTATGCACCTGGAAAAGGGATCGAGCGTCTTACACTTGCCATCACAGTGTCAACAGCTCACAAAAGAGAGAAGAATAAGAGAAAAAAGTTAGAACACTTTCTTCTTTATTGTAATCTCATCCTCCCTTCTAACAAAACACATAATAGTGCAGTAGGTTTTCGAACCCAAAATCCTATGATTTTTTTCTTTCATTCAAGGAGGAGTTTTCCATATAAAATATCGGAGGTTATTTCTCTC
This sequence comes from Nepenthes alata, assembly GCA_028571085.2. Taxonomy (NCBI): domain Eukaryota; kingdom Viridiplantae; phylum Streptophyta; class Magnoliopsida; order Caryophyllales; family Nepenthaceae; genus Nepenthes; species Nepenthes alata. The sequence goes on along the minus strand of JAOVVI020014970.1, from coordinate 8,278 downwards.
TTTCTCGCTCTCTCTACATCCCAAACCATCTGCTCGTCCCTAAGAGGATATCTTTGTTCTTTATGTTACACGGGTCTTATCCGAGTACGCTTAACAGATCCGCGGATTTATCTGAATCTTTATCCGTACAAGTGCTAAAAATTCACAACAATACCCATATTACCTAAAAATATAAATAATAAATAATTCTAATTAAATTAGATAAAAATTTGGGATATTACATAAATAGTACTATTCTTATAAATATTGAGGAAGGTGAGTATGGAACAATGTTCTTCATCCCTCCTAGAAGTAGCAGTTGAGCAATAGGATATCTTTCCCTTTCAAAAGTTCAACATTAAGCTTTCTTCCACATTATTCAAGACTCACACATTGAAGTTTCTTCATTATTTTTAAAAAATAATATTCATAAATTTACTTATATTAAAATTGTCAAATTAGTGTGGATTGAGAAAAGGAAAAAGAGACAAAAAGCTCAAATAAAGTGTGATCTATACATACTTTTAAAAATTTCGATATAAATAAATATACAAGTAAGTATATAAATAATACTGCTTATTATTCTATTAAGTCATCATTTAGTTAAATAACGCTATAGACTAAAGTGAGGAAAACTCCTCAAGAATATAACCTTTCTCTTATTTGTTGTATATGTGCAAGATTAAGCTTTGTTGATGGTTTTTGACTCGAGGCATAGGATTCCCCTAAAATAGACATGTACTTAATTTCTTTTTTAATTATCTCACAATTTTAATATATTTTTATATTAATAATGGAATTAGTTCTTGTTTAAGGTAGTCGGGGGTGTCAAAAGACCGGCGATAATGGCCGGAGTATCAACATCACTATGGTGAGAGCTGATCGATGGTTCTCACATTGATTTTAGGACTGTTTTTCTCTTTTTTGAATAAAGATAGTATTGATATTACCGACAATTTAGCGAGTTGAATCGACACTTTTATTACTTTTTTAAAGAATGTATCAAAATGAATTCATTTTAATCTTTTCAAAAAAATCAAAACGCTTAAGTTTTGATAATGGATAACTCTTTTTAAATTGAAACTTTACCCACGACCCCACTTACATTCACTTTCAACTAATTGATAATAGTCCAATATCTCGGCTTGTAGTTTTCACAATTTATTTTGTACTTTTTCTTAATTTTTTTGAAAAAAAGTGTCATTTCCATTTACAGTACCTTAAATATATAATAATCAATACTGACGGATAGAGTGACTATTTTTTATCAGATTCATATGGCGCTATCAATATTAATTATTTTGATACTGGTTTTGTAGAAAAAGATACTGGGCCAGACTCGATATATAAAATGGGCAAACCAAAGTGGGGTTGGACAAGAAATTACAAAAGATGAGAGAGACAACAATAGTGTTTGTAATATCCTAATATTTTAAACTTGGGTCAATTAGACCCTTAACTGAATAAGATTTTTAATTATAGAAATAATGATGAAGATTGAATCCTTTAAAGCCAAAAATTTGTATGAAGGCTTAAACTAATTTGTAAAGAACTCAAACTAGTTGGATTCAAGGAGTCGGCTTAGAGACTATATTTTAATGTAATTATAAGTTGAAAATTCTTTAAATTAATATGATGAAATATGAAACTCGAAAGATAAAATCCTAAGAGCCAAATTCCTAACTTAGCCCTTATCCTTTTTAGCATGAGTCGTGTTCTTGGGGGGACTTTTCGGCCACCTTCTTAGCCTCGGCCGATCCCATCACTGTTAACTAATAAGCCCAAAAATGTCCCATAAACCCTAATGTTGAGGTACGCCCCCTTCCTTTCTTCATTTAGCTGCCTCCCTACCTCTTTCTTGCTTCATTTTAACTAATGAAAGAATTGAAATTGGCCATAATTCCCCTCATGGCTGGCCCTCCTTTGGAAAAGAATCAAAATTTCTATTTGCCTCCCTTTTTGGCTTTAGTCTTGGCCTGCCCTCTTATGTCTTTGAAAATCCTATGTCCCCCTTCTTGTTAAAAAAAAAATTTGAGAGTAAAAGAAGAGAGTTTCGGCTGCCCCATTTCACTTGAGCCATGAGAGTAATTCAAGCTTAGGTTTACCCCTTGAAACCTTTGGTCATTTAACTTCCCTTTATGCCATGCCACTCTTGGGAAACAAGGAGTCCAAATCCATACAATAAAAAGTGATGGGGAGATCATGCTCATAGAGATCTCAGAGGCCGTTCATGCTTACTTTTGCAGTTTAAACAAGAAAAATCAAAACAATAGAAAATTTTACAATTCCTTGGCGATCTTTTTATTTTTTTCTAATGAAATATATTTTTGTCTATTAAAGTTGACACTAATATATTAAATGGGATGTCTTGCATCCATTTTAAAGCTTTCATTTTGGCCCCCATGAGAAAAGTCATCAATTGAATAAAAATGATATATTTGTAACTTAATTCTCATTTTATATCAATCTTAATTTTTATAGTTTTCTGTATGATTTTTGAAAGATTTTCTTTATGTTAATGTTCATGTTATGACTCGGCTACTTGTTGGCCGAATGCACCGAAGCTTTAGTGGGTAGATATATATACTTTAGTTATGAAAAGTAATACACCTAAAGTTATATGCAAGAATGATAAAGAGTATGATAATTTTCTTATGGGCCTTAGCTTAGGGTTAGGCATTAAGAGCCAAGGTGCATGCTTTGCATGTTATTCTCTTCAAAAATTATAAATCCATGAGCTTTATGATGTGTAGGTTAATTCATATAAATGAATAAAGAAAGAGGTGACAAAATCTCCCCTTTTGGTCATGGCTTGTAAGACCCTTTCAAAGGGTTAAGGCCAATTCTATATATATTTTCACATGTTATAGAGCACCATATTTACTAATATTTAAGTTATAATGAGTAGCTCTTTAAAGTGGTAAGATTTCCTTGTCTGTCATGGCATGGACATGAGAGTTGGTGAGCTAACATGTTAGTTTTCATGCTTATAATGTATTATATCAAGGATTTATATGTACTCTAACATTTGAGATGCTTATATTGGTAGATACTAGAGAATTAACCAAATTCCCTTGTGGCCGAGACCTTAGGGACATGTAGGGATAAAATGATAATTTGACCATATATTTAAATAGATAACATTGGACTATATTTGATTTAGGTGGCCGTGTACCTTAAAAATATGAAGAGACGATCAATTGTGTATTCTATACTTTAAGTTGGTTGGATTCGTGATGGACAAGTGAATTGGCCGAATGTAGTAGGGATTAAGTATAGCCTCTTTACACACTTATACACACTATTTGATAGAGTTATGATTTACCTATTAATTGGTAGACAAAATGTAGAGTAATCATGTCCCCCTTATAGTGGAATTTTTAGAGTAGTGACCATGGGTTCTATGGACAATTATTAAGAGTTTTGGTTTGTATTGTTATATTATAGGATAATTGGATGAAAAATCCTAGAAAATTTTCTAATTAAGGCTCATAACATAAGGGATCAAATGTGTAAGAGCCTTCTTCCCCTTAGTGACCAACTGGTAGGCCATGTATAGGAGAGTTAGATATTTTACTTAGTATAAACGTATCTGAGAATTATTTAAAGATGATCTAGATTAAATAATTTTAAGTCAGTTTTGATGTAATAGAAGTTGATCGTATAGGGAAGTGAGGAGATACTTTTGTATGGACATCCATGTTTGGCTTTCCTTTTGATTCGATAAATATTGGTGGCTCTTGTTATTTTACTCTTTATGTATTCTATAATTAGGTGGAGGATGTTACATAAAAATATTATGATAACAAGGAATATAAAGTCTACAAAACTGTAATATAATCTACAATCGTTCAATATATAGATTGTGTTCTAGTGGATTGAGACCGATAGTATTGGATGAATGTTTATAATTCTGTGTACAATTCAAATGGAGATATCGATGGTTATCATAGCGAGGTGTGTTAAGATTGACATACTGAGTAAAATTATCTTACCAGTGTGGAACAAGAATCCGATGGGACATCTGTGATACGAATGTGATCATAACAAGGATAGGATCATGTATATTGTTATGTTATGCACCATCGTGTTGTAAGTATTAGGAGACCATGTGTTGGTCGCAAGACAAACTTAAAAGTATCAGTAACCTCAAAATTATTACCCAGACATTGAGGGTGGGCATGCAATCATTTGTTCAAATTGATAAGATCAGATCCAAGAAGACTCTTAAGATATCTCTTGTAATAGTCACTTTTGTTCTGATAAGTTCAGTGGATCCTAACTAATTGTTGATATTCTAATTCAGTGAAATCTAGATTATACTGATACTCTTATGGTTTGGTGGCAACCTTTAATAGCCAATATTTGAATTGTCCTTGTGTCTTGATTACAACGTAACATGAAGTCTCAGATAGTATTGTCAGTTATTATAGTATTTGTATTACTTTTACTCTCCAAATTAGAAAGGTTAGTAGAGCTAGTCGGAGATCAAGCATTTGCTTAGTATACAGGTAGAGGATCACGCAGTTCAATCGCTATTTTATTTTGAGTGTGATGTGATTTTATTTTTGAGATAGTGGTGGGATGCTTATTTTGGAGTTGCATCCCTTAGAACTTTGATGTATCGAGATATTATTATTTCCTTTACTTTATGGTTGAGGTAAAGTATTTATGATAATATTATCGTAATTATATTTTATTTATAATAGATATTTATGATTGAAATTTTCATTTGATCAGTCTAAACCTAATTAGTTAATCCGAGTTTAGGTCACCAAAGTGTTAGGTTTTAAGAAGCAAGGCAAAGACTCTCGTATTAATTAAACCTCTAGACAATATGGAGTTGCAATCCATCTGTGGTTCTTCTTTATCTCTGAGAATGAGATTCTCTAACCACTGCTCATCCTCTCAACAACCGGTAAGCATTTGAATTTTTTTCTGGTTTCTTTCTCTATTTTTCTAAATCGCTATGTCTGGTATGTCAGTCTTCCTCTGTCTAATTTTGACATCTCTCCTTCCTTAATTATACCTTTCACAAAAGTATTATTTGACAAATGTTACCATCACTTTTTAGTATTAACCCGTAGTTGTGTTGAATTTTAAGTCACTTTTTTGTGAATCCCACGCTCGATGATATATCATCTAATAATATGCTCAGGCAGAGATGTTAAACATGGGTCGGCAAATGGTTGGCTGACAGCCGGCCAAACGATAGGGTTCACTGGAGCTTCACACAAGGTTTGTGCAAAAGAAAATTAAGCAAAAATCATTTCCAACAAATTGAAAGTATCAAAACCTGATAGGCACACAATAGATACTTATGCGCTAATTCTATTATAATAGCACCTGAATGGAACATATATGTGGATTGTCTAGAAAAATCACGCTTGATAAGTGTGAGAGGCATATAAAAGCTTTTGTACATTTTGTTAGGGTTAACACATATAATATATTTGAAACTTTCAAAAACTGGCATAGAGAGAGAAAATGAGGAACATGGAGAGAGAGAAAAGGAATAAAAAGAAGATTTACTCATATGTTTGGGATTCAGATCATATTTCAAATTCTACTGACCTTAGATATATTATTTTTATTGTTATAAAAATATTTTACTAGTTATTTTCTTCTCATATGCTTTCATATTCTTTATTACTCAAATTTATTATTATAAGATATTGTATCCTTATATTTGTTAGAGTTTTTATAATTGGGATTTATTGTATAATAAATATTTTTTAGACTTTTAGCCTTGTAATTTTTTCACATTTTTAAAATAGTATTTTATGTAGAATATTGTATCTCATTATTTATGATGATTATTTTTTATTATGTATTTTTATATCATCTCTTTATGAGTTTGAACAAATAGTTTAAAAACAATCCTTGCAGATATTAGTTCTTAATTTTGTAAGTAAAGATTCAACATCCAAAACCCAACAAATTATTGTGGCTACAATGTTTCCTTAGTTAGAATTGTAATATTTTATATAACACATATTTAATAATTTATTAAAATAATTAAATATTATAATATTATATAATTTCATTATATTTAATAAGAAATTTTTTTTATTTAATGAGTCCTCTTTTTGATAAAAGAAAAAATATTAATGTAATAAAGGAATTCATCTTTTTTCTGACATAAAAACAATAGAATTATCTACCATTTATTAGAAATAATAAATTGCGTTTTTTTTTTTTTTTTGATTAAGAGATGCATTTTTAATATTTGTATTAGAAAAAAGTTTTGTTGATTTTCTATTAATTCTAAATTCAAGAAGGTTTTACTAAAAATTGAATATAATAATCTATAATACATAATATTATGCAAATCTCATTAAGAATGAAAGATAATCATTAATAGAGAAAAAATGATTCTAAATTCTTTCTTAGAAGAACATTAAGTATAGATGAAGGTGCGTTATAAATATTTAATTTTATATTTTAAATTTTAAATAAAAATAAAAATTTAAATCTCATAAAATTTTACATATTTGGCAACTAAAGTTGGGGTTAATACTAATCTGTTTTCCTAGCTCTTTCAATATTGTGAAGTATCCTTGCTTTTATTTTTGGGTTTATTTTATATAATATTAATCAAAATTTTATTTTTTTTTATTTTTTTTGTTTTTTTTTATCTTTTTTTTTTGTGATTAAACATTTTTCTTTTTTCGTAAATGTCAAGATCATATGAAGATTTCATATGATATTGTATGACTAATGGTTTTTCTTTTATTATTATTAATAAAAAATTTCTCTTTGATTTGGGGGTACCATTGAAAAGATACCAAAAAAAGTACAATTTATTGTTTACTACTTGAGGAGCCTTACTAATTTTAAAGAGATTTGACTTTAGTTTTTTTGATCTCGACATAGGTCGATATGATTGGTTCGCATAATTTTTATTTTTTTAATTTTATCTGTTGAATTTATTTTTATTTTATGTAAAATTAACACTGCAAAATTTTAAGAACTCAATACTGCTTAGTTGAACCACAAAAAAATAAATAATAATTTATAATAAGTACATAATAATCATCAATAATGAAATAAAATATAATTTTTACGTTAAAAACCCATAACCTAACACTAAGTTCGTAATATAAATTCTATTTGCAGTATGTTTGAGATACCTAATAAGTACATGGCATGCCTCGTGCACGGACAAGAAGTTGCGTGTTTCAGGTAGTACGACCGGTGTTCAAGGCTCTGAGCACCTTATATGTTTTTTAAAAAAATTATTTAATTTTTAAATTAGTCATTATATTTAATTATTAATAATAAGACTAATTTGACATTCTTAAAACTAAAAATGATGAAAGTAATGAATGACAAATTAGAAGACTGGACGGTCAATATAATTAAAATAATATGTTTATATTTGAGAATAGTTTTTTTTTTTTAGACAAAATGGTTTTATAGTTAACATTATTGGTGTAAATAAGATAATATATTATCCTAAATTTAAAAATAGTATGAACCTTGAATATTAAATACCTCCAAGGGTACCCTATTGGAATATAAATGGTAAAGATTTTAATTTAGAGAAATAAGTAAATGCAAAGAAGTAATTCAAGTATATAAGTTAAAGAATGAGAATATGTAAACTTTTATTTAATCATGGTGGTAATTATGAGTCTTTACCGTAAATACTTAAAAAATAATATTTTAAATTTATTGATAAATTTTATTATTTTTATATATTTATTTGGAGATATACTTATTAACTATTATCTTTTATACTGTTAGTTAAATTATGAGTTTAAAATTATCATATTAAGCCATTAGAATTTTTTTATAAAAACATATATACATACTCATGAATGAGCGCCTTGTTAGATTTTCTATCACTTCCTTATAGGTACCACAATAAACGGATAGTTACCAAAAGGCCACGTGATATTCATGTGTAATTGATGAGGATATCGTGGACTTTTAAAATTAGAAGAGATTTAATTTTCTTTGATTAGGAAATATTTTATTTTATTTAAAAAATTTTATTGAGAGATTTTATTTAATAAAATTTTATTAGAAAAGTGTATCATATTATATTCTAATTTAAATATATTATTTGGTAAGATTTTTTAATTATATTTGGTTAAAAAAATATATCTATTTTACCTAGGATGAAAGTTCTTTATGTAAGGATTATAATTCTAATATTAAATATATTATTGATGAATAAAATAAGAATTGAATAACTGTGCTTTTGTTCTCTTTGTTCCTCCTCCTATTTTTACTTTTTTTTTCCACTTCTACTTCTCCTCCCCTTCTTCCCTGTTCTCCTGCACCAAATTTG
>JAOVVI020014968.1:0-11341 GCA_028571085.2 Nepenthes alata | reverse complement strand
ACCTTGGCAACTGGCGTCTGCTCCAGAAGGCAAGCCAGCCAAGGTGGAGATAGGGGATCCCGCCTTCTAAAGAAGGGAAATCACCCTCTCAACCATAAATAAACCCTAGAACTCTCCTTCTAGGTACGCTTTCTTTTCACGCTCTCATTCACGCTTGGATTCAGGCTTTCATTGACACCTTCGTTGACACTTACATTCAGGCTATCATTCAAGCCTTCCTTCAAGCTCTCGATACACGCCTACTGAGTAATATCGATCGAATTACACAAAAGATCCTAAGTGTTCTGAAACGAGCTCCCTCTTGCCTGCTGTGGCCGGAAGCTCTCAGAACCTCAAACCATCTCTAAGGCAACAAGCGTGCCCTTACGGCCGTTTATGCCTTCCCAACATCCAGATACAAGAATGGCCTCGCGTTTCTCTTACATCTAGATCTTCACACTCCCCGTCCCCCTCATTCAGCTCAATAGCTTTTCAGTTTCTTTCTTCAAACATCTACCTTACTGACTTGAGTGTCGGAGTATTTTCGATGGGATAACTTCCCGCCGATAACGCTGACCTCTTGTTCATTTTAGTGGTGTGCAGGACCCGCACTCGGTGAGCGAAGCCGGATCGAATCATCCAAGAAGAATCTGAATCTGTTCGAAATCGGATCCAGGTACGCATCAAGTATTAAATTTTACATATATTAATTTAAAATTTAATATATACAAATCATTATTAAAATTATAAAAAAGATGAGTAGCCTTACTTTTAACAATTTATCAATATATTTCTTCATTCTTGGGGTTGCAAGGACTTTTGCACATACCTTTTGAATTTATAATCTTCTACAATAAGAAAATATTTTTCGACTGAATTATATATTTCACTAGTTTTTCCCTATTTAACAGCTAGTCGTATTGAAAGCTCCTAGCTTGCACGACCTGAATATGTTAATTTAGTTTGAATTAAAGATGATTGTCACCTCTCATATTTTTTATGTGCCTTTTTAAATATCTTATACTCATAGAATTTTTATACATATAATATGTTTTATATTTTTATAAATAATTTATTATTATCTGTTAACTAATTCAATCTAAAAAGGTTATCATGTATTACTAAAATATTTTTTAGGGAGTAGTTAGAACTAGAAGGAGAGTTACTGGAATGAAATAAAGGGCGTGTCCCAAAACCTAGTAAGAAAAATTGAAACAATTCTCAGTTGAGGTACCAAAATTTTAAATATCACTACTGCGAGAAAAAATAACACATAAAAATTATTATTACAAGTAAAAGCGAGAGAATATTAAAGGAAACGAGATGAAGACTGAGAAGATCCAAAATGAGGAGAGAGTATGAATCGTTGCCAAACTTAATCTTTTGTTGGTTGTAAAGAAGATGAAATGATCAACTGATGGATCATGAATCTAATTGAATGGTGGATAATAGCGCTTCACTTCATGTCACGTCAAAAAGAAAATTATTCACGTCTTACATTCTTAATGCTTTTGGGATGTTAAAGATCGAAAATGAATACATGTCCTGGATTATCGGTTGTGGCAACGTGTGCCTAATCACCAACAACATAGCTAAGTTGTTGTTAAGGGATGTTTGACATGTCCCAGACATTCAGCTAAATCTTATTTCAACGGGCAAGTTTAATGATGAAGGGTTTTACAATACTTTCTACGAAGTGGTATAAAAATTGACCAAAGGATCTCTAATTGGTACTTGGCAAAATAAAATTTTTAACTTTTATGTGTTGCAAGCCTCAATTTCAGTCAGAGACGTACACGCAGTAAGAAGTGAGGAGTGTTCAAATCTGTGGCATTGACGATTAAGTCACATGAGCGAACATGGGCTAAATTATTTAGCAAAAAAGTATTTCCTTCAGGGTGCAAATGAAGCTAAATTGAAGACATGTCCTCATTGTGTAGCGGGGAAGCAACAGAGAGTTTCATTCCATAAAAAATTATTCACGAGAAAGCCAAATCTTCTTGAGTAGGTCCACACCAATATATATGGTCCTCTTAAAGTGAAAATATTTAGAGGAGCACTCTATTTTGTTACGTTTATTGATGACTATTCGAGAAAGTTATGAGTATATCCTTTGAAATCGAAAGGTCATGCCCTTCATATTTTCAAACAATATCATGCCCCAATAGAGAGACAAACAGGAAAGATGTTAAAGTGTATCCAGAATGATAATAATAGAGATTATATTGGAGCAATTGATGCATATTGTTAGACCCATAGAAATCAGCACCAAAGGATTCCACTAAAAATACTATAGTTGAATAGTGTGACTAACAAGATGAATAGGATACGAATCAAAAGAGTTCATTGTGTGTTTTCAGAGGTAAAGTTCTTTGGTTCATTTTGGGAGAAAGCATTGAATATCGTGGCTCATGTGACCAACCTATCACTGAGTGGATCACTAAATGGAGAAATATTGAAAAACGTGTGGTCCGGAAAGGATGTGTCCTATGACCACTTGTGTGTGTTTGAGTGTAAGTCCTTTGTCTATATTCCAAAGGACGAGAGGTCCAAGTTGGAATAGAAAAATAAGATACTACATCTTTCTTGATTACGGGAAAAATGAGTTGAGTTGGGCTAACAGTTCTATGATCCGATAAAAACAAAACTTGTCAAATTAAAGGATATAATATTTGTCAAAAATGAGACGATTGAATATATCGACAAATCAAAGAAAGTCATTTCTAGTAATGATAATGACCGATTGTACGATATGAACTTGAATCCTTGACACTTGTACTAATTTATGATGAAGATGGTGATCGAGGTGACATTGAAGAAGAAGACCATGGGACTTATATACTTGATGAAGTAGACAATGCTAATGAGGATAGTGCTATTCCTTAAAATCATTCTGGACCCATCGAAAAGATTCCACTTTGACGATCCACAATAATTGAAGCCCCCCTCTTGTTTATAGGTTGATGAGTGTGTGTTACTTACTTATGATGGAGAATTAAAAAGTTCCATTAAAGCAATAGAGGATGAGTATAAATCGAAGTGAATGGAGGCCATATAAGAAGAAATGAAGTCTTTATAAGTGAACCACATATTTGAGCTTACTAAATTACCTAAAGGCACATGAGTTTTAAAGAACAAGTGGATCTCCATTTAAAGATTGATGATAGCAGTCCACAACTAAGGTACAAAGTAAGATTGGTTTTGAAAGGATTTAATCAGTAAAAAGGTATTGGCTTTGAAGAGACTTTTGCTCCAATTTTGAAGATGCCTTCGATTAGAGTGGTTTATGAATTGGCCGCGGTCCTTGGTCTGAAAGTTAAACAATTAGATGTACGGATGAAGTTTCTTCACGTTGACCTTGAAGGGGTGATCTACATGAAACAATTGGATGGATTCTGAATCGAGGGAAAGGAGCGCTTAGTATGTCGTCTAAAGAAAAGCCTCTATAGGGTAAAATAAGCTTCGAGATTGTGGTACAAGAAGTTCAAGTCTATTATAGTAAGTTAAGATTATCGAAAAACTATTTCATACCATTGTGTTTTCATTCAAAAGTTTTCGGAGGACGACTTTGTTTCATATACTATGTAGATGATATACTTATTGTCAAATAAAATGTCTCCAAAATGACTGAATTAAAGCAGCAGTTAGGAAAATCCTAGTGAAGCAAATTCTTGGTATAAGGATATTTCATGATTGGAAAGCAAAAACATTGTGGATGTCCCAAAGAAGTCACGTTAAGAAAGTGTTTTAACATTTTAATATGGAGAAATCTAAACCAGTTAACACTCCGTTGGACAATCACTTCAAGTTAAATAATCAGTAATACCCTTCTACGGATGATAAAAAGACAAATATGAAAAGCATCCCTTACTCTTTAACCATGGACAGTTTGATATATACAATGATATGCATAAAATCGAATATTGTTCATACAGTTGGAACAGTTAGCAATTTTTTTAAATCTAAGAAAAAATTATTGATCTGTAATGAAATAGATATAAAGATATCTTTGAGGGACTTTCAAGATGTGTCTATATTTTTAAAATGGCAAGCCGCTTCTGGTTGGATATACCAATATAGATATAATGGGTGATATTGACTCTTGAAAGTCAATATCGGCATATCTAGTCATATTTACTAGAGGAGAAGTTTTGTGGCAATTTAAATTACAAAAATACGTCATCCTCTCTACCACCGAGGCAAAATTTATTATTGTGACAAAGGTAAGGAAATACTATCGACGAAAAATTCATCTGGGAACTCAATTTCAAGTAAGAATAATATGTATTATTTTGTGATAATCAAAATGTATTCACTTTTATAGAAACTTATCATTCTATTCCCGATCGAAATATATTGATATGAGATATCATTGGGTGAGGATTGTTATTGACTCGGAATTGCTAACACTTGATAAGGTCATGATCGATAAGAATGGATTGGACGTGATGACCAAATGGATGTAAAGGGAAAAGTATGAAATTTGCTGAATTAGAGTCGAAATGATTATAATCCCCATAAGGTATTGAGGGGAAGTTTGATGCCTTATGAGTCACTTCCGTATAAGTTTCATACGCATTTGATGTATTGTTCAATGGCACGAATAAAGAAACACATGTGTTGAACTAATTTGAGAAAGTTGTAGAATGGTGCGCGACAGACGCTTGTTGTACATGTGTACCAAATTAAGAATGGGGCTACTTGAGGAGTATGCAAGGGTCACACACAAACAGGATTTTCAGATTCCTCAACGCTTGATGTGCGCTCGAGGGATGTACGTGCACCGTTTATACAGTGGACTTACTCATGACAATGCCTGATTGGCGGTCAAATGCTATTTTTGATATAAATGCGCTTGATACGATTTTAAAGTTATCACTTTTGTAATTTTTAATATTTTAAGCATTGACACTGTGAGAAAAGGAAAAGAAAGAGAGAGAAAATACCGAAGAGGAAGGTTAAAGTATTCGAATGAGTTTCGAATTATATTTTATTCTCCACTGACTTTGAGTACGTTATTCATGAAATTGAGAAGGACATTTTACTGGTATTATTTATTCTCTTTTGTATTATACTCATTATTATTCAAATTTATATATTATAAGGTGTTGTGACCTTATATTTATTGTTATTTTTATAACTGAAATATTATACGATGGATATATTTATGACGTATAATCATGTGATTTTATCTTTTATTTAAAAGAAATTATTAAAATAAAATATTGTGTGTTTTTTATTTATAATTATTATTGATTTATTGTATATGATCATAATTTTTTCAGGGTTAAAATAAACGGTCGGATTTTCAATAAATTCAACATAAAGTTCTTAAAATTCGGATGTTTTTACCGATAAGAGCCGTGGCTATGTTTTGTCTATTTTTACGTCAACTAAAATTTTAATCGAATCCCATTGAACATACACAATAACATTAATAAGATAAGTGGAAGAGATTACTTGCAAGTGAAATGACATCGAACATATGTAAGGCGATAACGAGCGAAAATGATTCGAAAGGCGTCTTCTTAGCCACTCGAACTGCACTTGGAAATTATCCATCTTGATGGCGTGAAGTTGAACACCCGAAATGATCATAATTCCTTCCAATTCGATGGCTTCAATATCGACTTGTCTCTTTCTAACATCCAAGTCCCGCCAATACTCTCATTCTAAACTCTTCGCTCTAAAACCCTTAACTCACAAACAACCCTCACAATTTCACGTAGATACTTCAATTTTCATATTTAGAGACAATTTGCCATCTAAATCCATGAATTCTAGGGTTATTAGAGCCAGCATCGATGTGCCGTACAGTTTTAAGCCAGGAAGTGTTGTGGAAAGTGATAAGCTGTCGTCGGATTTGAGGAACCGAGCGATGGACGCCGTTGATTCGTTTGGAGGGAGGGTTACTATTGGGGATGTAGCAAGCAAGGCTGGGATTAAGTTGGATGAAGCTCAAAAGGCTTTGCAAGCACTTGCTGCTGACACTAATGGATTCCTAGAGGTACGTAGAAATCGTTTTATGCGGTGAAACTAACCAGGGATTTGCCATTATGGTTTCAAAATTGGGAATAGTGAAGTGAACTTCATTTTGTTGTTGTTAATTTGATATGCATACGACTGATTACTTGCTTGTAGGGAAGGAAAAGTAAGTTGTTAACTTTTTTTCTTGCGAGTGTTAGGCAATTATGTACATAAGGCGTCGTCCTTGCTAAACTGTTAGCTTTCGCTAAGTGGGCGAAGAGGAAACAAAAAAGATTTTTAGAGTAGCGTTTTGTTAGAAGAGCTTCTCTGCTCCAGGAAGTGGAGTTGGATCGAACTAGGTTTATGTCATGAGTAGTCCTCCCGGCTTCTTGAGAACATGAAACAAGGTTTTAGTTTCTGTTATGAGCAGATTTTGCTGAAGCTATAGAGCTTCTAAAAATTAACAAGTTTTTTGGGTTTTAAATTCCATATTATACAATATTTTTTTGGGTTTAAATTTCCCAATTATACACTTTCCGTAGAACTTCTGGTGTAAAGTGCCACCTGTTAGACAAAAGCCAATCTTCCATTTTAAAAATTTATCACATGAAGAATGAATGCTAAGATAAATTAAGAATCAAAAGCTAACCTTCTATCATTGATTGTCAACTACAATTGCTCAAATTTCTACAATATTATCCTCTTATTTGAATCTTCCAAGTACTAATACCCCTCAATGATGGTATACAATTAGAATATTAGACTTAGAGATTCAAACCAAGCACTACACTAATATATAGATAATTTTCTTCAAATTATCTTAGGGTGGTTACCTTGAGAAGGAAGTTAGGCAAGCAGTTATCCAGAAAACATAGGCCATTACAGTTAGTTATATCTTATTTTTATTTTACTTATTTTTATTTTTTGTTTTGAAAAACTAAATAACCAGTATTCTTTCATTTGATCCATATTTCACTTAATATAATAACCAAAATCCATCAATCCTCATTCTTAAGAAACAAATAAATGAATCATTGTGATAGGTCTTCTGTGAATGAGTAGTATCTTCTATGTATTGCAATGTATCATATTCCTTAAGACCCTATTCGAATATGATAACATTATTGAATGAATAAACCTTATATTTATTCTAAATTCAACAATTGATGATTTTCTCAAAATAATTAACTAATGTGCACATAAAAAATTTTTAGAAAACAAAACAAATAAATAGGAATTTTATTAAAATATCATTGTCTATATAATAAAATCACATAATGAAACTTAATTCCATTCTAATTACATGATCTTTGAACTTCAATAGTGGCATGCTTTTTGTCAAAGGATAAGTGATCATCAATTTAGTACTAATGTGCTTAATGGTCACTTCTTTTCCTTTAATGCACTTCTTTATGGTTAAAAATTCAATGTTGATATATTTATTTTGACTATTGCTTTTATTATTTTTAGTCAAAAAAATAGCAGCTGAATTATCGCAATATATTTTCAATTGCCTCAAAATAGAATCCACCACTCTAAATCCAGATATGAAAATTTTTATTTATATACCATGCTTTGTAACCTCAAAATAAGAAACGAACTCAGCCTCTATAGTGAAAGTAATAATTAGGGTTTGCTTTACACTTCTACAGAATATAGCTCCACCGACAAGCATAAATATATATCCAGATATTGATTTATAAGAATCAACACATCTACTAAAGTTTGAATCGGTGTAACCCAATATTTTCAGATTATCAATCCGTCTATACGTAAGTATGTAGTTTTTGATATCTTGAAGATACCTCATCACTTTCTTAGCAGCTCTTTAGTGATCCATACCTAGATTACTCTGAAACCTCCTAACATTTTTATCGTAAAAACAATGTCAGGTCTGGTACATACTTGAGCATATATAATCAAGCTTCCAATAGCGGAAACATACAAAATGTTTATTTGTTCACGTTAACGATTATTTTTTGGGCATTTATTGAAATTAAACCTATCACCCTTTATAATGAGTATTACATTTAGTGAATAATTTTTCATCCAAAATATCTGTAAAATGTTATTGATATAGATCTCTTGAGACAATTTAGAATACCTTGCAGTCTAACTCGACAAATCTTCATTCTAATAACATAATTTGTATCATCAATATCTTTCACTTCAAATCTATCAAAGAGAAATTATTTTATCTCATATGACAAACCCTTATTATTGGATGCAAGTAAAATATCGTCCACATATAAAATAAGGAAATAAATTTTACTCTCACTGACTTTCTGGTATATATATTGATCCAAAATATTCTCTTTAAAATTAAATAAAGAGATAATATCATTAAATTTTAAATACCATTGACGGAAAGCTTATTTTAATTCATATATGAACTTCTTAAATTTGCATATAAATTACTCATCATTATTGGAAGAGAATTATTTTGGTTGTTTTCTATAAACGTCATCCTCTAGGTCACTATTTAAGAAAGCCATTTTTATATCAATTTGTTACAATTCTATATCAAAATGGGTAACTAATGCCAAAATAATGCGAAGATAATTTTTTTTAAATATAGGAGAAAAGGTTCTATGTAGTTAATTCCTTCATTTTGAGTAAATTCTTTAGGAATAAGTTTTATTTTATATCTTTAAATATTACCTAATGAGTTTTTCTTTATCTTAAAGATTCATTTACACCCTATGATTTTTGCCTTTTCAAACAACTCAACAAGATCCCAAATTTCATTATATCTTATGGAATTCATCTCTTCCTTCATGGTTTTGTACTATAAATATGATTCATTATAATTCATAGCTTGTAAAAATATTTTAGAATTATTTTTGGTTTTAATATTATAGTTAAACTCTTATAGATATACTATATAATTATTAGGAATTGTTGGTTTTCTTATTCTAGTAGATCTTCTTAATGTTATATCAATATTTTCAACAGGAACATGTTGTTCAACTGTTTCAGGTAAATCCTGAATATCATGATCTATTGGAATAATATCAGTAGCTTGTAGAATTACATTAATTGGTTGTTTAACATCAATTTGAACTTAAGAGATGTTGTGAACAACAATCAATATATCATATGATGTGAAATATTGAGAATCTGAATAATCATTATCAGAAATTATATTCTGGATTGATTACTCCCACTCATTAAGTCATTCTCAAAAAATTTTACATTTTTTGATTTCACAATTTTTGTGCCATGGGATGGATAGTAAAATCTGTATCTTTTAGACTATTCAGCATATTTAATGAAATCCCACTTATGGTCCTTGGATTCAATTTATTTTCTTATGGATTGTAAACTCTTACTTCAGACAGATATCTTCAATGCAAGGTCTAGATGCCCGGGGAAGAGGCGGACAGGCACGATAAACGGCCCAAACTCATAGGCCCAATTTTTTCTTTTTTTAAGTTACTATAGCAGCGATAAAATGACGCCGTTTTGATTGTCTTCAACCTCCGGCCTGTTTTGTACCGGCCTATTCAACCCGATTTCAAAATCCAATGAAAATTATGCCATTTTTGCACCAAAACTGATGTAAAAATTATAAAATTGTTAGAAATCTAATTTCCTAATAATTTCCAACATTAGTTTTCATCCAAACTTTATAAAAATTCAAAATTTTGAACATTTCAAAAAATCGGGTAAGTGGGGAAAAATTGGCAGAACAGTTCAAGGTCGGAATTTTAACTTTCTTTGATACCAAATGTTTGACAAAAGCTGATCTTCTATGTTAAAAAATTATCACATGAAGACCGAATGCGGAAATAAATTAAGGATCGAAAACTAGCCTCCCGCCATTGATAGTCAGCTGCAATTGCTTGAATTTCTGTAATATTATCCACTTATTTGAATCTTCCAAGTACTAATACCCCTCAGTGATGTGTATACTTAGAGTATTAGACTTAGGGACTCAAACCAAGTACCATACTAATATATAGATAATTTTCATCAAATTATCTCAGGGTGGTTACCATGATGAGGAAGTTGGGCAAGCAGTTATTTGGAAAACATGGGCTATTACAGTTGGTTTTATTTTATTATTATTTTATTTATTTTTATTATTATTTTTGTTATGAAAAACTGAATAACCAACTCCACCTTTTATTTATAAACATAACTACTGTACCAAGGAATAGCAATTTCCTTTTTTCCATGGGGGGCCGGTTGGTGGGATGGGACCTCAATATAAAATGTAGTTTGCTTAGACTCTATGTGAAATTGGTGTAGCCCAGAAAAAAGAAAAATTATGCAAAATATGAGGGAAACTGTGCTGAGAAAAAAAAAGAAAGGAAAAAACAGCATAATGCTCAATCTCACCCTGTTTTCCATTTTGCTCCACTCGTTTGTAGTTCCTGACAAATATTATTATATTTTCTGTTCACCGCCCCCTCTTTTCTGCTTGCTTCTCAAATCACCTCCAGAAAACAAGGGAACTGATGCCTAATAGAACATTGTACTAATTTTACAGTGACTCAGGTTCACATGGCTGTTGAATTAATTTCAGTTTCATCTTTCTGAATAAAAACCATTCAAAGAAGCTTGAAAGTGTAACTTTTTTTTTTGGGGGGGGGGGGGTTTAAGAAGTCAAATGCTATATATACAAGAAAACTCTTTTTTGGGCAACTGCTCTTCAGATAGCCAAACAATTACACAAAGTAAAAGAATTATATATAAGTTACATCTCTAAGTATCTATGGAAAGTTTCATGCATTGGCTATTATGGTAACTACTTCCATGGTTTGATTGTTCAATTTTATCTATGACATAATATGTGGCATGTTATATTGCAATGCTGATACATTTATGGCAAAGCTTACAGGAACTGAAAATGCTATAGAATGCAGTATATTACGTGTGTTGGTGATTCATGCATCAATATACACGGTGTGTATTCGTTAGGTTTATTGTTATATTGAATGAAAATGTAACCTTAGAGTGTCACATTCTGAGTTCATACAAAGCATAGAATGAAATATCGGTTGATATAAAAATATTGGCCTATTTGGGTCGGCATAGAGCCTCCTAATACTACAAAAACATTATTAATGATATATCACACATATATCAGCTGATACAACCAGTACAATGACATATCGGCAGATATCCTTTTTTTTTTCTTCTTTGTTTTTTTTTTACTATTCAACATCCCAAATTGTCAAACCACTCATTTTTTTCCTTTCTTCAAATTTAACCTTTTCAAATTTTATTTGAATCTCAATTTCACAATTTCAACTTCAATTTGCATCATATCATTTTATTTTTCTAGCGATATTTGTTGGTTTATAGTGAAATTATTGCTAGGATTAACTCACTTTGTGTTATTTCTTTCATTTTGTTACTTGCTAACATATTGTTTGTTATTAAAGTG